>NW_006537046.1:53586-70014 GCF_000186305.1 Python bivittatus
TATGGGAAACTTTACTTCGACTTGAGACCAACTCGACTTGCAACCAGAGTCACAGAACAGATTAAGTTCATAACTAGAGGTACCACTGTATAGGATTGCAGCCTGAAAGGTATGTGTATGTATGATAATCTGAAAGCTAAATCTTGACAGATGGAGTTTGGAATATCTCTGACAGACTCAGGCTCCCATTGGCACTCTTATGGCTGTGTTTTATCATTTTGGATATACTTTCAAAAGTAACTCTGCCATATACTTAAATAACTAGATAATGCTGTGTTTAACTATGAAAGAGGTTCCTTTCAGCCTTTGCTCTTTAGAATCTAACTACCTGCAAGAGTAGATCATCACAGTGGTCTGGAGGCCAGCAGCTGGTACACATTCCCCAAAGCAGGAGGCCTCCTTCCTCTTCACTGAGGGTACAGGAAAAAGCTAGAAGCTAACTCCTTTGAACTGCATACATACATACGTACGTACGTACGTACGTACGCATGTATGTATATATATGGGGTTCACATTTGAAAGCAAAAGTAAGGGTCAGAAATCTTATACTGTCACCTTTATTATTTTCTCTAATAAATGTCTCCAGTCTCTCTCTTGCTTGTTTGCCTTTTTTAGTCCTGCCTGTAGCAATAGAGATCTGACACCACCAAAAGGTTATTTTCAGCAGAGATACCTACTTTATCTCTTAAATCATTATTTAAAATGAGATAAAAACTACATTTTTTCTTCATCCATTGGTTTTTACATATTAAGACATTACATTTTTAAAAATTTATGTATGGTGGCTAGCATATTTTAGATACATCACCAAATAGCAAGTTCCCCACATAAATTTCCAACTGTTATTTTACTTTAGTGTCCAAACCATAATTCTTACAAATGTGGAATGATACTTGATTAATATTGGGAGAAATCTTTGGGCTCACTATTTAAAGTACATGCACATCAAATGTACAATCTTATGTGCACTTACCTGGAATAAGTCTCATCAAATTAATTGGTCTTTTGAGAAGATGTCAAGTAGGCTATTTATTGCAAGTTATTTGCTTGCATTATATGTGGTTTCACATGGATTTATATGCCCCATTTCAGTATCCCATAGCTAATTGAAATCTAATCTTCAGCTTTTAGTTTATACTGGAATAAGCTGGATGCTGAGTGGCAAGAGCAAGATCATTTTACCAGATGCCTTTCTATTAATTCTTGCAAGATTTGTGCTACTGCATGAAACTAATACATTGCAACATACAATAAACAAGAGTACATACTCCAGACTTCTTTGTGGATGCTATAACTCTACATAAGGAGAATATACACCAGATATCCCCCACCTAGGAAAAACCCTATGGAGGAGATCTAAGATAAATGCAAGATTGGGTGGTAGAAGTTTTATTCTATACAAGTAACTCAAGTGATACAATTTAACTGCAGTAAGTGGGAACCTAAAGATTCCCAGATGTTTACAGGAGATATGCTGAAGCTCAAAATTCATATTAATTTGCGCAAGAAGAGATAAGCAGACAGGACTGAGGTACTGCAAACAACCCCCATTTCCCAGTAATCAGCTGGGATTTAGATTTAAATTATCTCAATACAAATATTTGATTAAGTATATCCAATGAACTCTAAGGCAGACTAACACATTGGCAGTGGACCTGATGCTTAGGACAGGAAGAGAAGTTTTTGAAATACAGCCAAGGCCACAGCTTGCACTTGAAATGTCACTCTGCATAGCCACATGGTAATACAAGGGAACACTATAGTAGCAGCTTCAAAAGATGCAACTGGTGGTATGTTAAAATATTCTGTTTGCCGAGAAGGTGAAATAAAAAACTCTCTAATTATAGGTAATTGCAAGAAGGTAGTTTAACTGATATCACAATGGCATAAGTGAACTATGAAAGCCATAAATAGTGGCAAGGTGCTACTATCGTGCAGGGATAAAGTTGGCTGCTACAGACATGAGTGATATTCTCCAAAAAAAAGCTTCCTGCTTGACCGCTCTTTTCTTTATGTATGGCATTTACTATTTTTAACACTTGTTTAGACTAACAAATAAAGTAGCACCAAGAAACAGAGTAGTGATTAGAAAATAGCCATGTGAAGAAGAAAAAGTTTTAATAACCATCAGTTTGGATAAGCATATGTATTAGGCACTGGCATTCCAATACTACATTTATACAAGGCTGCACTGGAGGACAATGATTTATCTATATGTAGTTACAGAAGCAGCCTGCTGATCATCTCCAATTCATTAGAGGGTTTTTAACTAATATTAGGTTAAATCTAACAATTCCTTTTAAGCACTCAAGGTCCTATATGTGTTTACCAGAGATTTTTGCTTTCCTTACCCCATGGAAGTTCCTAGTCAAATTTCAAAGGTCTATGAAACAGCACAGAATTTTGGTGGGAGCTTCTCAGGCATGGTAGAATGCTAGCATCAGAAGGAACCGACTGCTAGGTCTTGCTGAAGCCTAATAAAACTGTTGGAAATGATCCTTATTCTGACTTCAGTTTACTGTGCTGAGCAAACTGCCTTGAAAACACCCAGTAAGTACATCCCTGGCACACTTTCTTTCACACATTCAGTTCCATATGCAGTGCTGGACAAACAATAGTATCTTTGACAAAACACTGAAAAATCAAAGCTATTGGGGTGTCTTGTAATGCCAACCTCTCCAGGCTATAATTCTAAATACTTTTTGCCAGCATATGGCTTTTTGGACTAGGTTACATAAATATCTTCAGCTGATTCTTGAAATCAAAACTTAGAGCAAACTAATGACATAAACTAGCCAAGATATGGAATGCACAATACATTATTAATACACAGATTCATAGTTTGGCTAGAAGGAGTGCCAAATACTCCACAATTTGCTTTTTCTTTTCAGAGAGACTTCTGATGTAACATATGACAACATACTGTAAAATTAGAACTTTGAACTCTTTAGAGAAGAGCTGGGCTTAAGTTTATTCTGACTCAATAATTCCAATTGCATTGGTTAACTGTAATAATTTCCTTGTACTAAGGGTAATGCTGAATTATATGGTATAGGATGTAAAAGCCTAAACTCTTTATTTCCAATGCAACCTTTGAAATTCCCTTTTAAGCAGTGAATTAAAAGCAAGCCACCACTGACATGTTCTGTGAACAGGAAATATCAAAGCCTTATAGCTTCCTTTACACACTGTGAGTTTACCTGCTTATATTCTAAAGAGGAAAAACATGTACATGTTTGCTCTGACAGTTTGCAACAGAAATAAATAATGAGAAATAATATGATGGGGCAAGATTACTTTATAGTTTAAAATAAATGAAAAGCACAACCAAAGCTAAGAACTAGTCTGTTTAAAAGCAGGCTCTAAAAAGAGTTAGTCTTCAGGATGAGTTCAACCGTATGGAAGCACCCATCAACACTGCCCCAGACAGCTCTGAATTCCATTTCTGGATTATTCTGTAAAGTGATTTGTTCCAGAAGAAAGCCTCAAAGTACACTAGCAGCAACCTCTACTGGATAGTGAAGGAAATGTTTTCCAGTATTATACTAGAGGATGCCAACTGACTGAAGGCCTCATGCTCTTAGGCTGGGATTCCCAGCAATTGTTTGTAGGACTTTCTTTCACAATCCGCCTCATGGATGAGAGAGGGAGATAAACAAGAACCTGACCTTTAGCAATGGTACTTTCATAATTTATATTACTTCAGATACTGGGTTCATAAATAAGTATAAAAATGCTTTATGCTAAGCAATTAAAAACATTTCCCACCTAACTAACATGCTTGCTCTACAGGCTACTGACAGCAACTGATACCTGTCAGTTGTGGTCAAATTATTTTCATCCATTTCATCTAAGCTCCTTACTAGTATCTTAATTGGAAGTCTGTTAAGAAGAGTCTATGTCTATTTAACTATAAAATAATTATACATAATGAGCTAAGATTGTCTACGGCTACGCTTTCCCTACTTTTTTTTTTGCTTAAAAGCAAACATCTTATTTGTATTTCTATAATATTATCAGAAAATAAAAAAGTGCAATTTAAGATTGGGGACTGAATGGGCTGATTTGGTCACTCTTATCAGCATCATTATTCTGGTAGCCATTTATCAATCATCTGTTCTTTCTGCCTTTGGAGAAGCAACAATGAAAACAGTAAGGCTTATAGGAACAGCAACAAGGAGTGCAGAATGGCACTAAAATGAGGACTAACTTATCTTTCCATAGGGCTTGCCCACTCCCTCCAAAATCCATAAAAAGTGCTAGTTTCCCTCCCCCCCTTTACAAAAGCATGGCAATGTTTTTCTACAAAACTATGAAATAACAAGGCTTATAATCTGTACATTGGATTCTCCTCTTCAAAGGTTGAAACAGAAATGAAAGGTGATTCCCTTTGACTGTAAGAGATAGTCTGTACACTGCATACATGGAAACAGTCTGATAGTATGATCAATGCAGACCCTCCCAGAATGTATGTTAGTATGCCAGAAATGGTCCATTTTGGGGTCTTCGAATATCAGAGAGATCAGAATCCAATACCAGTAAGAGATACTGAAAATAAACCCTTAATGTCTAAGGCCAAATACTTTATAAAAGCTAGCTTGGTGGTCGCAGTATCAACAACAGCTGCGTTTTGTCACAGAAGGCTGTCTCCTAAGTTTGAAGCCCTTACCACTAGATGGAGGGTTGGCGTCTGTTGATGGAATTCTACGACCTGCAGAGGGAGGAAAAAGAGTATTATTAGAATAATTAGAACTATAAGTAAGATGGTTGGCTATACAAATATAATAAATAAATAAATACTCCTTCCTAGAGTCTAGCTGGATTACAAGACATTCGTAATTTTGATAATACATAAAAACAGAAAGGTCTTCTCAAAGGCATCCATTAAAACAGACACAGGCCTACAGATAAAAATGGCCAATGCTGCAGCAAGATTCTGCAGCGGCTCAGAAGTACAGCTAACGTTTCTTCAACTAATAGGATTACAGGTCAGGGGAAAAATGATAAAGACTTTTTTTCAAAGACTGGAAGCCTTATATGCATTTTTTGGTGAAAGAAGAAAAGACTGATGATTTGGGGATTAGAAAGGGTTAAAGAGGGAGGGAAAAGAGTAAGACAGCAATGACTTGAGAGAAGGACAGAAGTCAAAATTCTATGTTTTCTTTTTTTCACTTCTTTACTTTTTTCTTATTTCCTATCTTTTTTCTTATTTTTCTTTTCATTTTTTATACTTTTATTGTATTGTAAAATTATAATAAAAATATTAAAAACTTCCAAATACTAGGATTATGTGTTTCTTGAATTAAACCAAAAGTACTGGTAAATTATCTAATAAATTATTCAAACTGCTTGGAATTCATCTTACAAAGTGAATGTTTAATGATTAACAATCCCACTTTTACTTGGAAAAAACTCACCTATAAAATTAGCACTTCAAGATTATTTAATTAAATAAAAGTACCACCCAGAATTGCCAGAGTCTTATCAGCTTAATTCCGTAACATTAATGGTAGTGATAGGAAATATTATCACATATATCCATGGAACCAAAGGTTATCTTATATAATGAACTGGTAATATGCTGGGGAAAAAAAAAATTTGGACAGTACCAAACTATCATAAAATATACCACCAAAAATATATGATATTGGATAGCTTAGACATTTAAAATGATGCTTAAACATATTTATAGGAACATTTTGATTTAAAGTTGCATATAAAATGTAGTAAATAAAAAAATTAATCTGATAATGAAACCTCCATGTTTAAATACTGTTCCCAGAAGGGAAGTGGCATTAGTTTTCTTACCACAACACCACAGAACCTTGGGAACAAGAACAAATGTGGTTACTTAATACTTTGAGGAGTGGTGTTTCTCTGACATCAACACATTTCAACGAAGTACTGGTTTTGAATATTTTGCACAACTCTAATGCTTGCTGTATAATCCACGGGCTCTCCTTCACATGATATGAAATGAACCCATTACATATCTGTTAGCAAATTTAAGACATTTCACAGGATGAAAAATTTTAATGACAGTACTTTTCTTACTCTTCTGCCAGGATATGATTTGGAAGATCAAGTTAACTTCTGTCCTAATCAAATGTTGCTAAATATAAAGACAGTGTTCAGCTGGTAGAAGCAGAACATGAAGCTAATATAATTTTTTTGTTATTAGCTAGGAATGCAAGAAGAGAAATATTAGGCGATTTACTGACATTTAATACTTACTTATTTCTATAAACAGTTCATTTATGTTTATTGCATTTTTTGCACTAGTCTCTACAAATATTGCGTGGATGGAATCTGCATAGTCTTTAGCATCTTTTTCGATAACTTCTCTGTAGGGTGGGAGGGAAGAGAATACATAGTATAAACAAACAATAATTATTTACTTTGAGTTTAGCAAATAAAACGAATTGCAAATCAATGCAGCATTATCAGTTATTTCTACAACTAATCTAAACTCTGTAAGTCATTGTATCTGAGAGACATAACCAAAGTTTTTGTTTAACACTATGTGTAGTGGGAGGACATCTCTCTATACTGCTGTAACATTAGTGGTTCAATATAATAGGTACAATAAAGCAACAAAAGGGGTGTTTTGATTCCACAATGATTTATTGCTATTTAAAAGACAGTAATTTTTTTCTAATGTATGTCCAGGAAAGGATGGATGGCAATTAGATATTTAAATGAAGCTCAATTCCATTACTTCCTACTTTTGTTTCCTGGCATCCTGCCTTCCACCCAACTAGTTATCTAGGAGCTCAGGAGCTGTGCTCTGTTCTCTCCCTTTCCCAACAGGATTCAATCCAATGCAGGATTCTTTCCATACTTATTTTTCACAAATTATACTGCATCCTTTTCATTCTTTGTTATTTAACACATAACCCAACTTTCTATTCAATCGGCTGATTAAAATAGTGAATGGTAATTAAAATGAAAGTAAATTACTGCCATGAATATTAAAAACATAATAAAATTTGTTTTGAGAGTCTAATTATTTCCTGCCTCTTCTTCAATACATTAAAATTAATGAAGGATTAGAATATCCATGTTTTTTTGGAAACTAAGTACAGAAAAAGATTGTACAGGCAGATTTGTATTAAAATGCTATTGACAGCTGGATAAGATCCTATTTAATTTACCTTACATCATTAAGATCACACTTATTTCCAGCAATTGCTACAACAATATTGGGAGGTCCATGCTGGCGAAGTTCTTTTACCCAGTTTTTTAATGTTGAAAATGTTTCCTAAAATGGAAGCAACAAGATCAGTAAATTAAATAAAATAGCCAATCTATAGATTTTGCAAATGTATTTAGTTTACCTCTTTTGTAATATCATAGACTATAATAGCTGCTGCAGACCCGCGATAGTACATTGGAGCCAGAGCACGGAACTGTAAAGAGAAAGAGCACATAAAAATGGCTTCTCTGCCATATTAATCATATCAAATATTAAAGAAAAAGGGAATGAAATATGAGTAAGACAGATAAAATAAAATTCATTATAAGACACCCTTGTCATCTATCAGAGTTTTATCTCATATTTCCTCCTAATAAACTAGTAATACAACTAAAAGAGAACCTAGGTATAACAATTCTGAGAAGCAATTTGGTCAAAGAGAAAGTGATTGGCCCTGATCGCTTAGCAAGCTTCACAGTTCATATATGTGTTCCTAGAGCACTCTAACCCTTTAACCAATACAAAACATCTTGATGCTCTATAGGAGATGTTTTAGCCAGCTTTCATAAACTGAGGAAGGTGCAAGGAGACTGTGCAGATTACACTTTTGTTTCAATTGCAATATTCTGTTATACAGAATATGTTTTTGTTCTTTGTTTCTTTTTTAAACAAAGCAATAAAAATGTTGCCAAAATCTATTTTCCATGTCTAAAACAAGACTGCATATAGTGTTCAGTATGCTAATAGGCATTTTGGTAGAATATGAAGATATATGATGAATCCATTTATGATGTATCCATATAATTGCTAGATGGAAGATATATACATAAAGCACCCAGAAATACAAAAATGCCATATCATACTATATAAGACATAGAAAAAAGTTTGCTTCCACTTGCGCTCTGAGCAATTTAAAACTTCAGCCAAATAAGCTCTAGAATGCATTATTTAACTAGATGATGCAATGAGAGAAAAAAGATATCATAACTGAATGTAAATTTCAATCCTGATTAAATCTAGTGAGCAACTGAAGCAGCTGACTGGTACATTAGTTGCTTGTTAGGATATAGTTTTGTTCCTGATTGTGCCATACTACCCAAGAAAATCAATGCAAATAATTTCTCAAAGCAACTAGCTTTACAGCTGAGTGGGGAGCTGAACCTGGATGTTTTTCATCCTTAGTCATACCATGCCTGCTGTTTAAAATGACCCTTTCTATAGTTGCTACAAAAGGGGAGAAGACCACAATTCTGAGTCACAAAGCTGACAATATATCATGCTATTTCTGTTGCAAGAACTGCAAGTTTTATTCAGAAGTAAAAATAGAAGATCCTCTTTTCTTTAAGTACTGCTAAATCAGCTACATACAGACAGATTTAAAGAAAATGAATTCTAAAAGTTATTCTATTATTCAAAAACAAACCTGAAGATTAGTAAGAATGCTGAGACAATTAGTTACTAGTCTTATGCAGAAAGCTGTATTTCTACCCAGTGTTTCATAGTTCAAAATCACAAAACATCTAGTAAGCTTAGAGGCAAGGACACTCCAAAATTTTAGGGGCAGGTGATTATTTAGTTGTTTATTAAATTCCCTATGTGGAAAGGATTCATGAGAAAACGCAAAAATAAAATGGAGGACATACCAAGCAGTGACAACTATATACTATGGCTGTGTAAAACCCTCAAAGGGACACTTCTTAAAGTGTGGGTACAAGCAAAGTATCTTTCCTCAAAATGTTGATGTGATGCTGTCCTCCAGAAGGCTGGATCTGCCTGTAGTGAGGGGTTACCCAAAGTGCACAGTTGCTTTGCTGGCAGCCCCAGTGGAAGCACTGTCTACGTAGGCATATGCAGATGACCAGGGAAAGGCCCTGAAGCAGCTGTATATTCAAAAGGAGCCAGCAAGATTTGTGAAGTGCCTCTTCAAATGCTTTGAATAGCTTTATATGCAGCTTCCAAGAAAGGCACAGGTTTAGATCCATAAATGGGAAGGAAAAGCCCTAAGTGGGCAAATACTAATGAAGCACAGAAAAAAAGCTGCCTTGAGCAAGGCATCATTTAAGGCAGAAGTGAGCAATCTTTCTGTAAATGGAAGCTTCATTTTTTAATATTTTTCTGACAGGTATAATTAGATCACCAAGGGGGTAAGGCTGAGATTTTGTGCCTGTCCTTTACTGGCAAGTGTTAATTCAACTTACTTGAAATCATTAACATTTCCAAGAATAGGGAAGTGAAAATTCTAATGATTTTACAAATAGAAGTTTTAGGAGGAAAAGTAATCATTCTTCTGCCGTGAGTCTACACTCACATCCTATACCACTCCCAAGCTGTCTTATCATCAAAGCTTCATTAAACTTACTGAAATACAAAGGGCAACTGGTTCAGAATGCATAAAGTCTAGCGTGGGTCCATTCACCATAGAATGATTATTATTGTATACATTTAATTGTAAGGATATCATTTTTTCCTATGAATCTTCTATGCATTCAGATTGTTTTCAGATTCATCATTTCATTTTCTCTTAATTCATGGGCATATTAGAATAAGGCTATTTCTCAAATTTCATTAAAAAGTATTGTATAGTAAATTTAGCTGGGATATAATATATCCACAAAGGCACTTATCTATCCTTTATCTCAGTGTACCATTTCACAGAACAAGGACAATGATTCTGAAATTCCCTAATAAGAAAATCTCCACATCTCAGTGACTCCTTCCAATTAAGAAGAGCTTTATAAAAATCCCTTACGATAAGGACATAGTTATCTATAAGTAGGTCACAGAGAAAGATTTCATCAAACCCAATTTAAAAAATGGTTTATCTACTTACTCGTTCTTGTCCTGCTGTATCCCATATTAGGAATTTATGTAATTCATTCTGATACTGTACTGTCTTGGTCATAAAAGATGCTCTGAAAAGAATGTTATGCATTAATATACTATAAAACAAAGGAAACCATCAACTAAAATTCAACATATTTCCCCAAAAAATATTAGGGTTCTGATTAATTTTATAATTTTAAAAATGGGAGGGAAAATTTGTATATTTCATGCTTTCTTTATCTAGAAGTAAGGAGAGCATGTAGCGAGATGAGAAAAATACTTTGAACAACTAAAATTTATTGATGCCATCACATTCTATTCTGTGTTCATAACAGATCATAAATAGGGAAGGAAATACACAAAGTTCCAGGTGCTTCATTAGTGTTTATATTACAAAATAAGTTGGTGGGCTGGCTCCTTTATTTTCTTTATTGATTACTACAAAAAGCTATATGGGGCAAGATTTTGCTAAAATTAGGCATAAGGAACTGAGGCATATTCATTTTCCTAAGAGCCCCTCTATTTACTCCATTTCAATTCCTACCGGGCGTATTAAGCCAAAGACACAATACGTCCACATGCTTTATTTAGTAAAACAGAAAGATCTCAATTTATTATGTAAGAGACAAACATTACCCAATCAAAACTTCAGTACAGTCATACTCATGCAACTATTGTAGGGGAGATGGGCGGGAGAGAAATTCAATAAATAATAAATAAATAATAAATAAATAAACTACAGTAACACAAAACTAAAACTGGAACAAGAGGGCAAAATAAATTGATACTGCATACTTTTAATTTTGCAATTTATATTATAAGAATGGAAGGACTCCCACTCTCTACCAATTATGTAATGGTTTGAATTGCTTCTCATTGCATATTTGAGCAAGCATTCAATTATTTGGAGTCTAGAGTGGAGGACTATTGAATAATTTTGTCATTACTACTCTCTGTGTTAAAATGTTCACCTGTTTTTTTTCTTTTAGAGTTAAATGAACTGATTTAACTCAACAATTAATTCCATAGTATAATATATGTAGTTAAGACTATTTAAATAGTCTATGAGCAATAAATATTCATATGTTTCTTTTCTATCTTTTTATGTTCTTTAGCAAATAGCAACATTAAAAACCCTAAACATGGAAATAGTTTTGCGTATCGTTAATCAGAACAATATGGTTATTCTTGGATATGTTTTGTGAAATGAAAGATTGTTTCTTTGCATTATTAAAATGTGGGCAATCATCCTAAGAGTCAGGAATAATAGCTTCAATTGTACCATTAGCTGGTTTCAATTGCAGAATTACTAAGTGACAAAATTTCATATGTTGAACTAAATTCATGATGTATGAACTGATATGAGTTTGGAAGGAAAAAATCTCTAACCTCAGTTGTCAAAGTCTCCGATGTCTTCAACTCAAGGAGAATAAATGTGCAGGATTGTCTATTGTTTAGAAGGCATTTGAAAAAAAATGATAAAAGCTAGCTATATGGATTTTTGAAAGCATGTTAAAAATAAATACTGAATTCTACAGAATTCAGATTCTTCATGTATCTATGTGTACTGTGACTAAGTGTGGAAGTGAGATGAGATGGGGGTGGGTACTGGAGAATTGGGCATTTGTGGTTGACCATACAGGAAGCCTCTAAGCCTTCATATAAGCTATGAAATGGAAACCCATCTTACATCAATGGCACTAAAGTACAGGATGTTTCCAAGAAAAACAGAAGTATTCCAACTATTACATTATGTTAAAATTAGCATTCTACTTTAAACAAAATGAAATTAAACAATAAAACTGACATTATGTAGGATCCAAATTTAAAACTTTCTGAAATCCTTTTATGGCAATTTATTTATTTTATTTATTAAATTTGTATGCTGCCGATCTCCCCCGCAATACTTGTAAGGTAATGGAAAAAGCCATTAAGTTTTTATTTTGCATACAGCAATCTATTTTCCAAAATAATTTTCTGTACTCCTCTCAAAATATGGTTTAATAAATACTCAGTTTGGTTTATTGAAATGATTTTTATGGCTGGTCAAATAGCGAATTTCAACACAGGGTGACTCACATAGAATTAAAAACACAAAACAAAATAACCAATAAACATAAAACCACAAGAAGTGCAACACAATGTAACACAACCAAGGCCAAACCATAATCATATTAACATTCAGGATGGGGTCATTCAATGCTCTGTCCCAATGCTTGGAGGATAATCCAGGTTTTCAGGGCCTTATGGAAACCCAACAAGGTTGGAGCCGTCTTACTCTTGGCGGGGGGGGGGGGGGCTTTTTTCTTCCAAAGGGCAGGCATAATGACAGAGAAGGCCTGCATTCTGGGTTCTACTAAGTGACATTGTTTCATAGAAGGGACCTGCACCATGTCCACCTCTCTTGGGTCTCATGGGATAGGTAGAAACAACAGGAGATAGGTGGTCCAGCAAATAATCTGGCCCTATTTAATGTATTTAGTAGTTACCTATGAAAATTAGGCAACCCCACAAAGTTTGCTGTTTGAACCTTATATTTTAAGATTAGGAATAAACTTAAGATCATTGTAGATCAAGTGATCAATCATAAGCAGGATTCTATAAGACGGTAAGCAATTAGACACTGAGTAGATGCATTAGTAGGGCAGGATGTCAACAGATGCATACTTGCCTATACCATTCTTAAAATAGAAATATATTTCTATTGTAGGAATCAAATTTATGGACAATTGTGGTTACTGAATTCTGAGAAACCTAGCTTGTACAAATATTAAACACCTTTAAATGGCTTATATAGAAGATGGGGGTTCTGCAGAGCAATGATACATGATCTCTAAGCACATACTAGATAACAGTCTGGCTGACATATTTTGTATTATTTTGTATTCTCTACATTTTTCAAAGGCAGCCCTCAAATCTTATATCAACAAAATGTCCCAGAAGAATGTGATAACAGATAATATGGATTAATACTGAAAGCCCAATTAACCAATGTATACCTTTCGGTTACATATCATTTACTGAGGTAACCATAATCTGTTTGTGTCCCAAGCCCAAATTGGAATAGATCTAAAAGGTCAGCTCCATTTAAGTTGCACTGCCACCATTCAAACCTTTTATTATTATTTAAAGATAGATAATTGATTGGTTGTTCTGCAGGACTGCTGGTTCCAGTGTAACCTGGCCAGTTTCATTCAGTGCTGACAGGGAGTGAGAGGTTGCACTCACAGCCTCTCACTTGTGGGGTGCCATAGGGCTTGACTTTCTCTCCTTTTTTGATTAACATCTACATGAAACCGGTGGGTGAGGTCAATATGCTGATGATACCCAATTACAAAATTCAATCCTGGCTCAACCAGGTTATGCTGTCCTGATCTAGTACCTGGAGTCTGTGTAGACCTGGATGGAATAGACTCAGATTCAATCCTGACAAATCAAGTGACTTTAACACACCCTCCCCTCTCCCCCCTGGTTCTGGGGACATTCCATTTAACTATATTGCAATTCCCCATGAGAGACTACTGCAGAATCTGAGGATCCTCTTGGACTCACAGCTCTTGCACAAAGAGCAGGTGGCAGCTGTGGCTGAGAGGGCCTTTGCACAGGTTCATCTGTGCAAGAATGCAGTAGCATGAGCAATGATGTCTCTGCTGCTTTGAAAGGTAAACTGGCTATCAGTTGGCTTCTAGGTGCCATTCAAGGTTCTGGTTATCACCTATAGAGCCCTTATTGCCATAGGGCCTGGCTACTTGAAGGACCACCTATCTATATGTTTCCATGCATCTGGTGGGATCAGTGAGAGTGGGCATGCTCCAGGTCCCATCAATTAAGCAATGTCACCTTGTGGCATCCCAGGAGCATGCCTTCTTGGTGATGGCTTCTGCCCCGGGGAATGATATCCCCACTCCATTCAGAGATCTGTACTGTTTCCACCATGTTGACTTTCTGCAAATTGTTAAAGACCTGGTTGTTCTCCTGTGTTTTGGTCTAGGATTGTGGTTGAGCCCTTTGTTTTTTTTGGTTCTATCTTCCAGTTAATTATATGCTTTTTCACAATAAAAATGAGAGTTTATTATTTGAGAAATTGGACACTAAAGGGGACTAAAGATTCCAGGCAGAAAAGGGGAAAAAAAGTTTAAACTTGCTTTGGTTTTCGGTTAGTATGGGGATTTATAAATGACACAAAATGCTATAACATTTGAAATACTTCAGGAGATTTTCGAAGAATGGGGCCAGACATCAGTAGCTGCAATATCAGAAATGTCAGCAATGATGTCTACTTCTATGGATAGATTATGTCCAAAAGATGTTAAATCTGATGCAGAAATACCAGAACCAGAAACACTGATTAATAAAAAAAAAGTGTGCATTACAAAATAGATAAGGGACTTAAAATGGAATTACAAATGACAAGCCAAGAGGATGACCCTGATAATGTCTTTTTATTGGATATACAAAAGAAGTTGGTTACAGTTTTGAAAATCAAAGAGGAAATACAAATGACAGACCAAGAGAATGATCTGGACAATTACTTTTTACTGGCTTTACAAAAGAGGCTTGCTAAAGTCTTGAAGAAGTCTCTGAGATGGGAAAAAGAAATATTGAAGAGAGACCAAATCCTACAACAACATCTGAATGAAGCAAAAATCAAGACTGTCAGAAGGAATATAAAGTTGGTTTGTTTGATCAATGTTAAAATAAGACATGTTTATATAAAACTCTGGTAACCCTTTATGGACACCAGGACTGAAAAGTCAATGATTTATGAATTTGCATATAGATAAGGAATGGGTTATGGGAAGAAGAGATCTTTGTTTGTAACCTTGTGGGGGTGAAGAGTTATCAAATTTGTTTTTACTCGTGATGAAGATTGGAAGTCACTTCTTTATATATTTCTTTATCTTTCTTCTTTTTTCTTGTTCTTACTTAGCACTTTCTATTCCTTCTATTTCTCCTTTTTCTGAGTTTAGTTTATATTTGCTCTTATTATTATAACTAACATCTTTAATAAAAATCATGGAAAAAAAAAACCTCACACTTTATATAATTTTTAGCTTCCTTGCTCATTAATTGTTTTAGATACTTACCCAATAGTTGGATTGATGTTCGGATCAAAGCTGTCTTCTACAAAGCGCCATACAATGCTTGATTTTCCCACACCTGTGTCCTGAAAGAGAAATGAAACAAGTAATTTTAAGCTCATTCAGACATAAATCTTCCTACTACCTGTACTTCTAGGAGCAGCCCTAGTCTCAGCACTTTCCATCCAACTTCCATGAATTTGGACAAGTCAATTTCAGTTTCCAAAAAATATCCTTATTTAAACATCCAGTGAACAATGAACATGCCTGAATTCATTTGAAACTATTAAAGAGATAAAGAGGGATTCTTAAAGTCTTGGGTAGCAACTTAATATCTGAGCCAGAGATATTACCTTATTTGAATCTACTGTAATCATCAATCTAAATATTGTAAAGTAATGGTAGAGCAAAGCTACTATACTATGTAATCACTTCAAAGTTAATCCCACTGACACAGTGGGATTTCTTTCTGAGTAAATATGCATTAAATTGATATCTTATTAAGTAGTCTATCCAAGACTGAACAAAATGTGGGCTATGTTTGCATAATATATGTACCCATGATTAACTTTACTCACTGAACCCAACCTTCTGGGTCACGTAGGCCCACACTAGGGCTATTGGACTGATGCTGCAAAACTCCAAATAATAGCAGCAAGGAATTAAACTGTCATCATACAACAGTGCATGTTGGTAGTGTTCTTTTAGATAACATAGTACTTCTATGCTTTCCCAAATAAACATTACAATGGCAACACTATGCAAGCATACCTTTCCAGAGACTTATTTCCAACAGCTATATAATGATCCACCCTAAAAATATGCATAGTAAACAATTTGGACTGGAAACAAGGTGTTTAAGTAGTTCAAGAGTGTTAGTAATACTTGTTATTCATTCAACCCCTCCCTATTTAATGAAAGGCTATGTATGCATTCAGGAATAGAAAAAAAACATTAAACAGGTATGGACTACGTAAGTATTTGAGAAAGTATAGTGATGCTTCTGTAATTATTTCTTTTTTTGTACAAATGAAGCTAAATTGGACAAAAAGCCATGCTTCCAAGCATCACAACTATCTTTTTTCACAACTGAATATCCAACGCTCATGCTTCATGTATGACTTCATTAACAGGAATATCACGCCTTTGGAGGAAATGGTTTGAGCCTGTAGTCAAAATTCATACGTTAATCTAAATAAAGTTTTAAATAAAGAGCCAGTTTGGCATAGTGGTTAAGGTGGTGGGCTAGAAACCAGGAGACTGTGAGTTCTAGGCCTCCCTTAGGCATGAAAGCCAGCTGGGTGACTTTGGGCCAGTCACTCTCTCTCA
>NW_006537047.1:1191-23393 GCF_000186305.1 Python bivittatus
TCTGTTCTAGCTTGCTTGCATCTGACCTTAGCATGATGATCTTATTTTCCAACCTGATCTTCCATTTTGGTGGTGTACTGTTTGCCTTTTCCCCCCCTTGTTTGTTGATTTTTATCCAAGGTATTTAGTTGTGCCATACATCAGTTGGTTTGTTTCTTGCAGTGAGCTGGTGCTTATACTTGATATTACAGTATTGGCATCATTTAATACTTGTGCTTGCTGTTTTTTTGTAACAAGCTTCAATGCAGGCAATCTTATTCTGTTGTTTTTGTGCTGTTCTAGATGTTCAGCAATTCTTTGTTTCAGTTCCTCTTGTTTTTTAGTTAGAGTGCTTTGTTCTTTCTGAGGAGAAGGCTCTACTGTCTGAGCTACTTCTGGCAAGGCCTTGATTTTTTTGCCCTAAATCTTTGCAGTTCTTCCAATTGTACTTCTGTGAATACTTTATTTCATGTTATAAATCAACATTTATCTGCTAGCCTCTGTTCTGTTATTTCTGATTCTGGATATTGTACTTTCCAGAACTGGTGCATTCTTTTCAGATACCCTCTTCTTGCTGGACTTGATTTGTAATAGCAGATCATTATTTCTTTGTTCTCAGTCTTTGTATATTTGCAACAGGTAAACAACTTTTCTTCCAGTAGTTCTGCAACTGCTGACCCTGGTTGCTCAGCCAACAGTCCTGAGTCCTGTAGCCCACTTGTCACCAGATGTCCAGGAACTAGAACACCTAGCGCAGTCCTTGTCGATGTGGGTGATGACCGATCCAGTATGGGTTTCTGTAAATTACATCTCACTATATTGATTATGGGAGAGATGCTCTTCATCTGGCTCCTCTGATGAGACCTGCCCGGTATGGTTGAACCTCTGGCATAGCTCTCATCCTCCTCGGAGCACACAAGCCCCACAACTACATCAAGGTAGTGCCTCACTGGGGGATGATGATGATTTTCTTCTGATCGTTGTTTCCAGAACTACTGTTTATTGAGTTCCATTTACAAAGTAGAATAAATTTATTCTCAGAACAATTCCTGCTGTAATAGATCTATTTTTAATCATAATACAGAAACATATTTTAATAATAGAGATAGGGTATTTTTCCTTTGTAGACATGCTCCATAGCAAATATAGCACTAATGCAGAATAGTTTTGCTTAAAAGAAACCAATGTGTTTTTTAGAATAATAATTTTAGAATAATAATAATTTAAAGTGAATATGAAAACATACAACTCTATAGTAATAAGTTGAAAGAATATTCCATTGGATAGAAATCCAGATGCATTCTCAATGAAAGAAGAAAATAAGCTGTTTTTGCCTACCCTTCCCCCTTTCATCAATCCCTGGAGGAACAGGGAAGAAGACAGACAAATAGTTAAAAATCTTTTCTTTGTAGTCCTCCAGGAAAAGCATTCTATAAGCAAATTTCACTCAAAGGAACTCTGGATGCCACCCACTTAACATAATGCTTGATCAAGAAATAAATGAGCCAATGTAAATATTCATTTAATCAGATGAGATTTTGCAGAAAAAAAGGGCTTGTTAAGCCTCCCAGATAAAAATCCAGGCATAAGTCTTAAGTTGAATCCTCTAAACAATTGTCTATTGCAATTTCACATTTATTTCAGTAGAACTTTTGAACCTAATAACTGGATGTATGATTTCAGTCCTAGATATAGTTCACACATATAGATTGACTTCTCCAGTTTAAATGCTTATCAGCTAAATGAATGAACACTTTAAAGCATTTGTAAGAAGACACCAAGACAAGTTGCACTAGAAATAAAAATAATAAAATATTTTTGACAGGTTCGTAAAATAAATTAAAATCACACAAAAAAAAGGTAAGCCAACCATTAACAAAAGAGCAGCACGTAATATTCAATTTACTGCCCCCAAAGCTTTCTGAGACAAAAAGGTAATTGCCTTGCTTAGAATTAAAAGATTAAACAGAAAACACTTATCTAGATTGTTTCAAAAAGTCCAGTTCTAATTAAAATATCTTGGCCCCATCCATAAGGAGGAGCATCTCATCAACATGGCTGTCAGTTTATAATATGAATAAAACAGAGAAGTTCAGAACTGGCCTTCCTTGTAAAACAGAGACTTTACAATGTAGTAACAGAGTTAAGACAGCGTTAACAGTTGTTATTCTTACATGTAATGCTCCTTTTGACTACATATTGCTTAGGCCCTTAGAATGCAAGCCTGGGAAGAAACCTAACACTTATACTACCTTACACTCCTTTTGGAGAAAACTGTAACTTCTATAGCTTTTGCTGTTGGGTATGGACTGGTTTTAAGTTTTAATCTGTACACCATGCAACTTTCTGAGCTAGTTACTCTCTCTCAGCCCATCCTATCTTACAGAATTGCTGTTGGTATATAATTAAGAAACTTATCCCTGCTTCAAGTATACTGCCTTGAGCTTCCACAGGCTTTAGATATAATAAATAAATAATAAAGTCAACAAGATTTTGAATGGAATGAGGAAAAAAAAGGAGGGGGGGGGCTCAGGCTGTCTGCCTCAGTTGCCAGAACTTTCTTCACCTTCTTCAGATTCAAAAAGAAGGTGAGCATTCATTTTCTATTTAATCCTAACACATAAGTGGTTTTGTCATGCATGGCTTGGATTCTTCCTTAATGGACGTACAGATGTCAAGGAAGAATAAAGAGCCAGGGATCTCTGTGATAGGCCATGGCTCTGGTCAGAGAGTAGAGACCGAAGCTGAACCTGTCCGTGTCATTTTTGGATTCTGTATCTCCATTCCCTGAGCCCCAACCAAGACAGCTGTTACTGTTTGGAAGAACACAGGACAGAAAACAGAAGAGCACTAGATTGCAGAGTCAGGTTCCCAGGACATCTAGCCTCCTTTGGAGGCAGAGCCATGATAAGCCTCAGCTGGGAAATGCCAACTGCTGGGAACTCTATAAGGCAGCATCAGAGACTGAGATGGTTGCTGGAGATGTTCATTTCAGCCTGCTTCACAAAAACCAGATTGCTGGACTATATATGCTTTCACCAGGACCATTTCTTTAGCTTGGTCTCTCTTACAACCAGTACAATTTTCCTTGGTTTGAGATGCATTGGCTAGTTTGAATAACTCTCTGTCTGTAGCATCTTTATCATTTATTTATAGATGTTTGACCTTGCCTACATAACTATCCTTCCCCCCGAGAAATAATGCAGGTCTTTTCCAACTCCAGCTTTAATCCTCATTTCTACCTCCTTGCTATTAATTCCTTCCTTTTTACAAGTAGTCCTCAAGTTATGACTGCAATTCAGACCAGGATTGCCATCACTAAGCGATGTGGGCATAAAGTGCAACATCACATGACTGATCATTTAATGAAGGCAATCCAGGCAGTCCCAGATGTTGTTGTAACAAAAGATGTGTGGGTTGTTAAGCAGGAAATGGAGGGATCCCAAATAAGGAGCACAGCAGTGCCACACGGGGGTAGGGGAAGCCCTGGGAGGCCTGGCGCAGACCGTGCACAAGTTGGGGGAGGGGGTGCTCAGTGTAGTGTGAGCTCAGAAAGACTGGAGAATGAGGGCACAAGGTGAATGTAATCATAGGGAGGCTGGGGGAAAAAGGGCACAGGGCGTGTGTGTGTGGGTGTGTATGTGATCACAGGGAAGCCAAAGAAAGAGGACACAGGATTGTGTGTGTGTGTGTGTGTGTGTGTGTGTGTGTGAGCACAAGGAAACCATAGAAAGAGGGTGCAGGGTATGTCCGTGTGTGTGTGGAACTGCAGGGAGGCCAAGAAAAGAGAGTGTGTGGTATGTGCGTCCATGTGTGTGAGTGCAGGGAGACTGAGGAAAGAGGGCACAGAATGGGTGCAATTGCAGGGAGGCTGTGAAAGAGGATATGGGGTACATGGGATCACAGGGAGGGCATGGAAAAAGGGTGGGGTGCATGTGTTTGTGCAATCACAGGGAGGCCGGGGAAAGAGGGCACAGGGTATGTGCATGCATGTGTACGATCACAGGCAGACTGTGGAAAGAGAGTGCACGGGTGCATGTGTATAAGTGTGTGAGTGCAGGGAGATTGAGGAAGGAGGGCATGGGATGGGTGCAATTGCAGGGAGTCCATGAAAGAGGGTGTGGGGTACATAATCGCAGGGAGGTCATGGAAAGAGGGCATGGGGTGCATGCGTGTGTGCAATTGCAGGGAGGCCAGGGAGAGGGCACAGGATACATGCATGTAGACTATGGAAAGAGGGTGTGGGAGTGCATGCGTACATGTGTGCAAGTGTAGGGAGACTGAGGAAAAAGGGCATGGGATGGATGCAATTGCAGGGAGCCCATGGAAAGAGGGCATAGGGTGCAGGAAGACTTTCGAAAGGTGTGGGGGTGAGTGTGTGTGAGTGCAGGGAGGCCGGGGAATGAGGGTGCAGCGTGTATGCAAGCAAAGGGGAAGGAAGGTACAGCGCGTGCGAGTGAAGAAAGGCCGGGGTGAGGGGAGACTTACCCCAGCAATTTTTGGCTTTCCTTGCTGGCTTCCCATTGTCTTTGCTTCGGGAAAGCTGGCAAGCAAGGTTGCAAATGGTGATCACATAACCACGGGACACTGCAACTGGTCGTAAGTGTGAGGACATGTAGTAACTTGAGGACTACCTGTACTTCCAATTTCACTAAGAGGAGCTTAGAAACATTGCTCCTCAGCCTTGGATGAAAAGTTAGTCTACAAGAAACTACAAAAGTCCAAGCAGGCAAGGAAAATTCTTTTGCTTCAGAACATCTGTTTCTCTCTAAGGAATATTTTTTCTACTCTATTTCTCTATTTTTTAATATCTCTAATCTTTAGTTGTGCGTGTGTGTTGCTATTTAAGCTTTATTCTTTCTAGATTTATTGTCACTATAATTGCTTATATTATGCAAGCAATGGAACCCCTTTATAGCAGTGTTGCCTATAAATAAGGATCAGAGCAGCAGCATCTTATGGTTTGCCCAGAGCCCTAGATTTTCCTTTGTGCTTTTTATATGGGAGATCCTTTTAACTCACTACCTGTGAATTGGCCTGTCTTTTCATCTCTTTTTTCACATTTGTTTCGCGTGTTGCTACGTAAAGCTAAAAAGGGATTTTTATATTCTTTTCCTTTTTTAAAATAAAGTTTGATTTTATTAATTTCTTGTGAGATTACCCCAACCATAGGGGGGAAAAGTGGTGTATTCCCTTAGCCACACACTTATAGAATATATAGTGGCATCATAGAATTTATTCCATTTCCTCTCTTTAGTTTTAATTTGCTCGAAAAGCAACTCAGGTTTTGGGGGCCTATGTCTCTCATGTGCTGCAGTTAGGGGGAGAATGTCATGGAAAATATGGGTGGAAGCAGGAGCTACTAAGCTGCCACACCAAGGCAGTAGGTAGAGCTAGGGTTTGTAAACCCAGAGGACTTTTGGGAGAGAAGATTTGAGATTGCCACCTTTCATCCTATAGGCTCAGATGTGCCGCTACAGTCACGTATGGAAAAATAAAGATAAAAAGTTGATACTTGCCTTTTAAAATGTGAATTTCAAAAAAAAAAAAAAAGCATACAAGCTTTAGGATGAGGAGAAATTACTTTGTGATCAAAGCAAAAAGCTACTTATCTTTTTGATCTCAACATGATAAAAGGATCCTTTTATGAAAAATGTGGAGATTGGAGTAAAAGATGGGAAGAATATGTCTTGACTAAGATGAAAACATAACTGTAGAGAAACAAATTGAAAAATGCAGCATGTCTTCATTACTGCAGGTAGGTCTAACACATTTATTTGTAACAGTTTCTTCCTGAGCCCAGTGTCTGGATGTTATTAGATCACTGCAATGGAAGCCCAATTATTAGAGTCCAAGAAAGTTGTACAACAGGGACAGTAAACTACTGCTCATCTTTTTCTGACTTCTCCATCTTATGAAGCAGATCATAACATCTAATGGAAACAAAATAATATAGGATCAGGTTCAAGCAGGAATCTAGGAACAATGAGCCAATATAAAAGTGTACACATTAAAGATATATGAAGGTAACACAGCCAAAGTTGCAGCATGGAACCCAAGACACAACATCCAATTCACTCAGATCTGATTGTAGAATGAAAAGATGAGGTGAGCAATACAATAACCTCTACCCACTTGTTGGATACTCCTTTTCTGGAGGAAGAAATCAGAGTCAAATCCTATGAAACCAGAATCACTGTTGTCATAGGAGTGAAGGTGGGTAAATGATGACATATGTGTGCAAATGACATAACTTACATATCTGCATCAGATATTATGCTATCTTTATATAATCAAGCCCATTACATGATGACAATATGATGTTACTTTTTGGAGTAAACTTTCACATGTAAACCAAAGGTTTACTAGGGCTGGTGAATAGGATACCACCAGTAGAAGTTCTTTGTGAGCAGGCCTGATTAGTAGAAATGTAAAGGAGTATTCTGAGAATTTTGAAGTGAGGAACCATCATGGCTATATACATGGTGAATGTCCATAGAGAAGTTGCTCACTTGAAGAGGAGCAGTCAGTGCTAGTATAATTGTGGACCTATTTTGAACTGAAGAAAATTATGTTGGCTTGTTCTGCTGCATGAATATAAGCACTCTTGAGATCAAGAGTTGTAAACTATTTCTGGTTTACAAGACACATTCAAAATGTCTGAATCTGATAAAAAAGTTCAGATGTCTGAAAATAGGATTGGATGCTATTGATCTTTATTTACTATTGTGAAATATCAGACCAGAAATGGCACTGTTGGCTTGGCACAAGTGCTAAAACTCCTTGTGAATGTGTTTGGCCACTCCATTGAGGAAAACTATAAACTGTGGGTTAGAGTTCCCAGAGCATAAATGGAAGAAAACTACCAAAATCAATGGAATGTTCCCTTGTAATGATACTAAGTGATCCAATGTAACAGCTTGCTAGTCTTCTTGGAAATAAGCCAGCCTGTTTCTGCACCCTGGAATACTGCACCACAAAGGAAAATGTTGGAGAGAGTAGACAAGAATAAATTTTTGCTTTGTATCCAATATCTTTGCGGGGAGAAGAACAGCCCTAAAATGATGAAAAAAAGAAAACTAGATCTCTGCCTTGAAGTCTGAAATGAAATTTAAAATCTGATCCCTGGTCACAGCACTTTTCCCTAAATAAAATAAGAGGGTTGCTGAGAAGCAGAAATATTAAAATCCATATACATGCTGTGTTCTTCTTGAACTGAACATGGTATAATGTGATATTTTCTATAAACAAGCTTTCACCTTCAAATGGAAAAACTTCAATACAGGCTCAACTTTCTGCTAAAGACCAAACGATCTTAACCAAGTGCAAAATCTCAGTGCTGTTTGCTCCAGTCACGTACTGGCGGAACAATAAGCATCATGTCTAGAAATGCTGATCTGTTGTTTGGATAATTTGTTTGCCTTTGTGTGAAAAATGTGTGCCAAAAGAAATTTATTTTCTGACAAATGTTCAAAAGGAAGAACAAGTAACCTAGTAAGCAAGTTTGAAATTGTTACTTTTTAACTCCAGTTGTGTACATCTAGTTTTTGACCTTGCTTGTCAATGAGAATAATGGGTAGTCTAGTGGAAAATTTATTTGGTTGAAGTATTCACTGTGGGAGGTAGGTAGGGGATGCTTAAACAGAAATTTAAAAATCTCTTCTTGAATTCTGTATAGTTGTTTCATTTTTTTTGAAGTTTGAAGGAAGGGCCTGTCCTATATTTCTTTAGTTACCAGCAGAAAGGCTAGAAGCATAAATAGCATCCTTAGCTATTTAGACGATGACCTCTGGCATATGAAGAAGCTACTAGTATTGAAGCATCATTGTGTATTATTATTGGATCATCCACTGGAACAGTTGGTTGTTTTATATCCAGATAAAGTACTAAGACTATCTGGAGTAATTGCAACACACAGGTGAGTACCTCAATTGGAGAAAAAGCTTCAGTCTTCTACCATAAGAAGAACAAGCTAAAGATGAACAGAGATAAAGACTCTGTTTCTAAATGATAATCCTTCAGATCCAAAGAGGTGCACAGCTCAAAGTTGCAACTGTTGCATATGGAGCAACAGTGTGTCACAGAGCACATAAGGCAGAAGACAAATAATGTATAACAGAGATGGTGGGTAGACAGCAAGCAGTCCATTAATGAAGGAAGAAGTCCTAATACTGAAGCAACATATAGCAGACTGATCTAAACCTAATCATTTCCATAATGAGTACCTTATGAAGTACATCATTTATCCCCTTCCTGACAGTAGACATTTTTGTTCTAATCCTAGAAATTCCTCTGTCTTTCCATTCCTTAAACAGATCACATTAATCCACAAGTGTACAACCTGGGTATCAATGAATGAGAGAAGAGTGAAAGAATTAGGGACCTAAATAATTTCTTCTTTTTCTAAAACACCAGATTGTTATACAACTATTATTTTTTATCCTTTATACTACTTCATCCTTTGCTGCACAGATATCTCTGTCTTCAGTTATATTATAGCTATGCTGCTATAATCTCATTCAAAGACCCCTAAAAATATTAAGACAATGGATATGCAATGATGAAATAAGATCTGGGAGACAACTGAATTTGTATTCCCCATTAGGTAATACATTAACACATTAATGATACATTAATCTTTCCAACCTGTTTATACCCAGACTTGCATGAAGCATACAGGCTTGATAAAGAGCTATGTAACATTTCACAATTAACAGTTGCTGAAAACTTCTGACAACTTTTCATCTTCTGACAAAATTAACAAACGAATGCATTGATAATTAAAAGAACTAATTTAAAAGCATTTTATTTCTTAGAGAAAGATGGAAGGAGACTAGAGAAAGTAAAAAAAAAAAAAAAAAACTCTGGGCCCCGCAACAACCAATAGTTTAAGACAATGAATACAGGAAATTTCAACAGTGTGGATTATCTTCAAAGGTAGCTTTGTCAGATACAAAATCCCAAAGAGAAGTATATAAGGATTCCAGTATTAGCATTTTATAAATTGTTTTCACTTCCCAAACTGTGTGCAAATTAAAAGTATTGAACAGAATTAGCAGAAAAATACAATGCTGAAACAATTGCAAAATTAATTGTAACTGAGCCTCTGAAATGAAGCAGTTGGTAAGTCTTATAAAGAAACCAATAATAAGAGATTGTTGAATTTCCTTTTTCAGGCTTCCTCTTCCTTTTGTTTTCCTGACCGCAGTGTAGAATGAATCAAAACTTGATGATCTCAACAAAACACAGTGACTTTGATTTAGCCAGTCTCTTCAATGACTGTGTTAAAATCATGGCAATTACAAATTCTGTCACTTCTAACCATGAGATGGTTTTCTTTCTTACTTTCAGTCTTCTTAGTTCTTTCCAGATTCTTGTTTGTGTTCAAAACATATTCAGAACATCCATGTAATTCTATTTAGCAGATATCACAAAAATAAGAATTTACTCAAATTTAGGTCTATCATATCTGAACTACAAAAATCTGGACAACCACTAGATGGATGAAATAGATAAAGTATATTCTAAGTCTTGTATCTGGTGGCTGTCTGAATTTTTAAAGCTCAGATATAGTAGTCCTATTCAAATTTAATTGCCATTTGATCTACTTTATTCTGTTTTTACAAATCTGTCTGATAAACTTACCACCTCAGCCAAAATAGTAGCTAAAGTGTCTTATGTAACGATAAGCAAGGTTATTCTAATTCTAAAAAGCCTTTGTGAATTTCTACACCTGTCTTGGAAGGATTACAAGGACATAATCTATTTTTGTGACCTCCATATAATGAAGAGGAAAGTTGCCTAACAACTGTGTAAAAAATAAGCTCAGTACATTTAATACAGCTAAAATCCATGCATTTTATACTTGAGTTGAGTAAATGAGACTAAATTCTTCTAGTGTTAGATTCATGAACAGTCCCTATAGCAGGCAATAGCAGAGAAATTTAATTTAATTTTTATTTGTTTTGGGCACCACCCAATTCCAGACAACTCTGGGCAGCTCACAAGATTACAAAAAGAATAAAATATAATACAGAAGATTTGAAAAGTGTTGGCTGATGGAGGAGTAATGAGGTTTGGAAACTCACATTTGGTAGAGGAAAGACTCCACCATTGTTCTCCTCCAAGCTGAAAACACAGTGATTGATCTTAAGTTGCATGACTGTGAAAAAAAATCTGAAGCACTGAAGCAACTGGGTCCTTAGGAAGTCGTGGCATGGCCGCTTCAAGGGCTTTCCTGGGACAGCTCTGGATTCACCCCAGCAACAAAAGTTTTGTTAGTGCACATATGCGTGCATGTAAAGATTGAGAAAGCTCTTGAAGCATGTCCCAAGCTAGCCAAATGACTTAGCTGCCTAAATGCTTTGAGAAGGGAGGCATTTGCTTGTGCTGAGGTGTTTTATGAAGCATGTCTTTGAATGCTATGCACATTCTTATTAGATTGCTTTGGAAAGTGTTTAGTTATTTTCCAGTTTGTAAAGGAAATAGCTTGGTAAATTCAAAGAGAAGAAGATCGCTTATTTATCACTTGCAGTCAGATAAGCAAAGCTTTATTTTGTTTTTACAGGGGAAAGATAACAAGGAACAAGTAATTTATTAAACTGATATTGAATATTTTGAGTTCTCAAGCTTTTCATTAATTACACTTCTACCACAGTGCAATTTTAAAATTAAATACATAAAAGAAATTATCACCAGGGCAGAAATGGGGAGTGTTTAGAAAAGGGCATGGTTCCCTCCACCCATTAAAAACCAGGAGAATGCTCTGTCTAATTCTAAGCATGTTCATGCAGGACTATGTCCAACTGACTTCAATGGAGTGTGCTTTACCATAAGCATGTAGAGGAGTACTTTTTGTAAAAATGCAAAAGAGAGCTTTGAACATGAGAATACACAGTTGGTAAAAAGGACAGCTAACAGACTTTTCTAGTAGAAACTTAAACATCATTGACATAATCCAGTCAAAAATAGAAAGGTTAATACACATCAAATTATAATATGCAAAATATTTTTTTTCAAATTGAAGCCTACATGTTATGCAGATTTGGAATGAAAAGCAAAGAGAAAGCAGTAAGAAATCAGAGGGTTTCACAAAGAAATGTATCAATTACTGAACAGCTGAATATCTAGTAGAATTGTATGATGTGCAAAAACATACTAACAAAATATTAGCTCTTAGTAATAGTATTTGTATACAGAAAATGTATTATAAAGAAAAACAAGAGAAAGATAGCATTTCACTTTTCAGCACTTGTTCTGAAAAGAAAAAGATTTATTCTGACATCTCCTAGAGGCATTAAAAAATCAAGAATTTACATACTGAGCAACAAAAAGCACCAATTTACATAAATGTTTCCATTTTCTCATTAAATAGCCAAATACTAATGGGGAACATCTTCAGTTCAGATAACTCTGTAAGGGCTTGAATAAATGTAACATTTAAAGTTTAGTGGTGCAGGTCCTGAGATGAAAATTTTGGGATTACTAAATAAGGCAGAGGACAAACCTGTTTTAAAGGACAAACCCTACTATATCCAATGATGGAAACAATCACATTTTCAATTTTGCCTGGTGTGTCTCTGGCAAGAAAAATAGCAGCAACCACAAATCAAAAATGGTTTCAGAGACACCTAGAGAAATGACACAGGAACAGTCCAGATGGTCATAGTAAAGGAATCAGTGGGGCATATGAGTGGCCTCCATCCAATTCACTGAATGAGGGAAAAGGAACTAAAAAGAAGAGGGAATGGAGAATTGAAGGGCTAGAAGTAAATACATGTTTATGTATGTGTATGTATGTATGTATGTATGTATGTATGTATGTATATATATATATATGTGTGTGTGTGTATCCTTTTGTTTTATATTCTGCCTAGAATCCTGTTAATATGGTATTTATTTATGTTATATTCCTTCTGTGTCAAAAACTCTGCAAACCCTTAATTGCCTTGGACATTCAGCATTCCAAAACATTCAGGCATAAAATGCTAAATTGAAATTATATTTATTTATTTATTTATATATATACACACCCATCCACACAAACACTGAACTGGTTGTGCAATGGAAACAAGAATTTCTGAATTCTGTAGGATAGTTTAAGTAGAATGTTTTATTAGCCAAAGAAAACATCTCAGAGTCACCTAAAGTCATAGCCAAAAGCAAAGTAACTAAATAAAATAGGCAAACATTATAATTGAGTACATTATATTGCCTTACTCTTCTGTCAGCTTGAAAACAACAGAAGGGAGGGCCCAAGCAGTTTGCTAGACATTTGTTTACACAACGAATGTGTAACACTCTGTATAACTGATCATATGCAGAAAGGCCATTAATACATAAATGCATTCCAATATACTTTTAATAACTTGTTTTAAATAGCTAACTGATTTTTAAAAATGATGTATAATCACTATTTAAGTACCTTAATACCAGAATGGTAAATTCGTTGCCAACCCTTACATACTTGAGAAGATGTAAGGGATTGTTTGTGCGCACGGTATAAATACAGGCTTGTCTTTCATTCGGCAACCATGTGTGGAGAGTCTTACAGGAGCATCATACTAATCTATCCTTTCCTTTTTAATATTTTACCTCGTCATTTTTCTTCAAACAAATCCTACACTCTTCGGCCTCTTACTTCTCATCTTTGGGAGCCAAGACAGACTTTTTATTAAACTCTTCTTTCCCAGTTTTGCTATATAATAGAGCTAGGGATTAACAATGAATCCTTAAACTAAATGCACTGGAGATGAAAACAATCCTGTTCCTTGAACTTCGCTGTTTGAATACATGATTGTACCTTTTCAGTTCCTGTACTGAGTTGGACTCAGGAAAAATGTCAGCCAATGTGGAGAAGTAAGAGAAAAGAACTGGTTATATCTAATTATATTTCCTCAGTCTCCCATACATTCTGTTTGTTAGACATCAATCTCTCCCTCCACTTTATAGTCAAACAGGGAGTATGTCTTGTGCACATATCTGGTTAAACTTTTTTCCCCTTGACTTTCTGATCCTCACATGTTTTCCTGCCGATTACATCACAACTCAGTTCCTAATTCATCTGACATCATTTCTCCCTTGTGCAATAGCTTGCTCATCTGTTACAGGTGTTTGTACCCCAGCATTTTTTTTCTGATGGTTTTCAGGCAATATTTTTGATACACATCTAGATGACAATTTTCTGAAGGTATTTTAAACAACTTAAATATTTAATATCATTCTATTTCTTGTCTCAGAAGTCACACAGAATCCATTCCCAGGAAAATTATTATGGATGGCAGCCTTCAAATATCCAAAAACATATTTCTAAGCCATTTAACTGCCCTGAGTCTCTGGAAATCAAGTGTATACAATGAATAATAATAATAATTGTTATTATTATTATTTCTAATGAATCAAGTCTAAAAAATACCAAGCAGAGGTTAATATCAGAATCTCATATCCAGCAAATTATAAATAAATAGATTTTAACTTTTGCCAATGGTAGCTTACTCATGACATTTTAAACATGAATACTAAATGAAGCAGTGAATTCACCTAGGAAAAGATTAGTGGAAAACTGACAAATGTGACAGTGACTGAAAAGGCAAAGAGTGGTCAGGAACCAGAGCAAAGCCAATCTTTTTCATACTATACTAGCTTATCTATAGCCACTGGGGAGTAAAGTGTGTGTGTATGTCAAAAGCATTTTTGTCCAGGAAAATTTTTAGCACATTTTCTCCCAGCAAACACTGTCCCTTATCATAGTTCAAAGCAGAGATGTGCTCAAGCACTCTGGTTCAATTTCAGCAGGCAGTGATCCAGACAATATGAATAAGAAAATGACACTGTCCACTTATCCAAAATCCTTTTGTTGTTGTTGGATGTATGGCTTGTTGCAAAGGAGAGAATTCAAGAGATTTATTTACAGCATATTGCCTTAACAGACTCATATATTTCTTCTACCAAGCACCTATGTAATGAGTGAGTCAAGAAAAGGTGGAAAAATCACCTTTTTCCACCTAATTGAGTTTTTAAAAGTCTGAATAATATTTACAAATATAATGTAGCGATTCATATCAAATGCACAACTATGAAATATTGTAGAATGTTTTACAGCTATATCTAAAGATATGGACTGCTTTTACAAGTTACCTACCTAAAAAAAAAGGTTAAGAAGCTCTCTGAGGCATATATCATTCAAGTCATCTTATCCAATGTCAAATGATTGGGCTGACAATAATATAATTTGCTGATGATAGCCAGTTACACATCTCTACTACAGCAGGTGATGTTGTCATGACTCTTTCTCATTGCCTGGAGGCTGTGGGGGCCTAGGTGAGAAGGAAGAGGCTTAACTTAACCCTAGTGAGACTGAGTGGCTATGCATTTTAGGATATAGAGATTTAGTTCTAGATGAGATAACACTCTCCTAGATTGTACTGGTATGCAACTTCATGATCCTCCTAGACCCTCAGCTCCTGCTCAAAGAGACTATGAGGGCCCTTGCAAAAATCCATCTTGTGTGTTAATTGCACCTGTTCCCAGATTGGGCAGCCTGGCTTGGAAGCTGCAGCAGATCCAGAACGTAGCGGCATAGGGATTTATGGGTACACCTTGGTAGGCCAATATAATACCACTACTTCATTGGATCCCACTAGGCTCCCAGGTACAATTTGTTGTCACCTACAAAGCTCTTCACAGCACAGGGCCAGATTATATGGAGGACTGCCTGTCCCCAATTATTTCTGCTGACCCCAAAAGTTCCAACAAGATAGCCATGTTCTGGGTTCCTTCTATGAAGCAGTATCATCTGATGGGATTCAGGAGGTATGCCTTCTCTGTCACTGTACCCGCTCTGTAGAACAACATACCCGTTCAGGTGATCCTGACCCTATTGGCCCTTCATAAGGCATTGAAGATATGATTTTCCCCTCAGCACTGGATCAGGAGGTTAATTAATTACTAGAATGATGCATTCGACTTTGTTATTAGTAATACCAGCTATGTTTATAAATAAATAAAACTTCAGAAATTATTTTCATGCTCAAATTCTAAAATAAACACTGTTATATTTCTGTTAATTATGAGAACTACACAAGGATCTGAAACCTTCCCATTCATTCCTTTGTCATTCTGCTTTCACGCAGGGCAACCAAGAGGTTTTACTGTATAGGCCTCCATTTTTCCATTTCTGGAGACCTGAAGTTTGTAAAAGCAGTCTTTTATATGCCAAGGACCACAGTAAACTTAAGATTCCATAGTAAAGTTAAGATGGGTAATTCATATGAACACACTTTCTGAAAACTATATATTCCAATTTCCCTCATGTCCAGTATGGTATCAAAAAATGCATGGATAGGGTTATGTTACATAGCACATACATTTCAGCTAGGCAATAAACTCCTATAAATGTCTCAGCAGGAATATGCCCCACTGAATCCAATGGACTTGCTTTTAAGTATACAGGAATACATATCTAGTACTGTAGCCAGAAACATCCGAGTGCTGTTGACGTCAATAGGAATAGAGATAATAAAATAAAGAATTATAGTTTAATTATATTAGTGAGGTATTTTGGTTATAAATACTATCCAAACCATTAACTGTTCTGTAAAATGTTATATATTTCCTGGAAGAACACACAAATGTTATAAATCTCTGTTTTTTTATCACCAGTGATAGTTGACCTTGCTGGTCCACAAACAAGTATATTAATTCTAATAAAATAGAAATCTAAAAATATTTTACATTCACACTAACCAAACACATACTGAAGGGTCTTGAACAACAAGTTTATTAAAAGCACCATTGTAATAAATATTAAAGCAATTTTAAATATTAAAAAGCAATTTCAGATACATAAACAATACCAATGCCAAAATCTTTTAAGTCATTCCATTCAAAAAATCTATTAAATACTTTTAAATTATGACGAAGTGTAAATGTAAAAATTAAACACTGCATAAAAAGAAAGTTTTGTCTGTGAATCTAACTCGAATTACAGTTATCAGCCTGAATCAATCCACTGCAGGATGGAGGCATCTTCACTTGAAGGATATGAAATGTAATCTACCAGGTGGGTCTAGTACAGGTTGGCAGATTGATGCCTTTCAACTTCCCAGTTTAAGGATGAGAGAAAGTCACTAGACCTAAGTCACCCAGCTGGCTTCTATTCCTAAGAGAAGAGTAGAACCTGGATCTTCCTGCTCTTGGTCTAGTACCATAACCATCACCCTACAGTAGCTCTCACCTGCACTGTAATATCACATATTTAACCAATAAATTTGTATTTTAAATGCTCAAATGCATGAATCATTCTTAGTAATTTACATGCAACCATTGCCCCTCTCAAACAAAGTAAAGATGACATGTGTAAAGAATCATTCTTTTTTCTCCTGCCTTCATTTTCATTTCTTTTTGTCCCTGTTCTGGTTATCCAGGAAAAACAATCTCCACAGGCAGAAATTCACTGGGGGCAAATTTACCCCACAAAATCAATAAACCTGCTATTATTGGGATAAAGACAATTATTTTAAAATGTTATCTGAGATTACCAAGTATTATGAGCTTCAGCATAAACTATCTTTCTCCAACTTTGCTCCTGCAATATGTGGGGAATTTGAATTTTATTCTTTGTTATGTCTCTTATCCAAACACATTTATTTTTATTTCCCTTCTCTAAATCTTTCTTTACTACATTATTTCATTATGTTGAAAAAGCAATGATAACAGTACCATTTCAAAATTTACTATAGCAGTAACTATTTCACTCGTTTATTTCACCATTTGAATTTTTATATAAATCTGCCTTATTTGTAACACCAAAATTTATAGAAGTGAGGTATCCATGCATGATAAAAAGTTTAAAAATGCTGTAATGAAAGTTTCAAATCAATAACTAACTATAAAATAATGTATTGCATGCATTTTGATATAACATGCAAAATGCATGTAATATATCAAAATGCATGCAAAAAATACATTTGGGAAATGTTTGTATATGCTAGGGAAAATGGCATGGAATAATGTATTCATTAGGAGAATGCTGCAAAGACACATGCAAACTTTGACCCATTTTTAATTTGTGAAACTATGACACTAAGCAAAACAGAAGACAGATTTATCCATCTAACCAACATTTTCCAACAACATTTAAATGCCTGCAAGCTGATGTAGTCAATGTTAACAAGCAATATACAAGAATTTTAGGATTAAAAATAAGTAATAGATTAATACCTATAACATGCATACTTTAAAATAAATAAACCCATTTAATAATTTAAATTTAATAAATAAATACATTTCATTAATTTATGTCTGATATTTAATGAGATGCAATTGAACACAATCTTAAGTCTGTAGCACAGGGTATATGTGTGTAAGAGGTCCTAGGGATGGACAACCAAATTTACCCTAATTCATCTCTCTTTCATGATTTGGAACCTAAATTTGTTCCATTTCAGAATTAAAGAACTGAAAATTAAAGGCTTAAAACCTTTAATAAAATAATGAAAATGTGACCCAATGACTCAGTTTTTCTACTTTTGTTTCCTCCAACTCCATCTCTTGCCCTGTGCATAAAGGAGGCCACATTATGATGCTACATGATGATACATCAGTCCTCTGAAGGACGAGGTAAAATGGCTTCATGGACCCATGCAGTGTTTTCTGGGAAGAATGCCATGTCATAATGTGATGTGGCTCCATGTCATAATGTGATGTGGCTCCAAGGCCATTTGTGTTCCAATTCCAAAGTGTGTGCTATTTTCTAATTGATATATGCAGCTAGTATATATTGCAAAAAAGAGGGCAAAATATAGGAAAATCAGCCTTTGTGAGATTCAGTACAACTGCAAGATGCTGCAATCTGCACATTAATGAGATTTGCAGATGATATGAGTCTGCTTCAGAATACAAATCCAATGAAGTTTTCCCTCATCCATATGAAATTTCATTCCATATAAAAGGGGTTTGAAAAGCTAGTGGAGGAAGTTAAAACAAGTCTGAGTATCAGAAACAACTGGAACTGACAGAGGTATTCCTGGATATATAAAGAGGTAGATGCTGGATTTATGCAGTTAACAGGATCCTGTCAAAATATAAAGACCTTATTTGCTAGAAGAACTATTCTGGCCAACTGTTCATTAGCTTTTCAAAGAATAAGGCAATTAAAAAACATAAGACTTCAGTGTAGAATGAACGGAAGATGGTAAAATATTAGAAAGGTAAAGGCTGCTTTGAGTTAAGTTCAACTGCACTAAATAGATACTTCCATGTTAAACTATTATTGGTAATATAACTGCACAAAAGATTTCCCGAGGAGCAACACAGTCCTTTTATATTAAAACAGAACCAGACCGTATGGGAATCTTTCCCTTGACAGTTAAAGGTGGTTGCAAAGAGTCAGAGGGCAGTGGAAAGCAGGAAGGACCAAGCAGAATGACATGCTGTCAATGACATTATGAAGCATCATGGAATTGCTTTAATAGACAGTCCACAACTTAGTGCACCACAATTACTTCTAAACTTTGGATTACGGAGAATGCCAGTAGTTACAGTTAATTCACCTTTTTTTATACTGACAACAAATTTTAAACACATATATTTTTCAGAGTCAAAACTATTTTATTTTCTTCACCAGATCTAAAAATCTGAAAATAGTTTTTATTTTATATTGTAATCCCAATAAAACAAATTGTAAGCTCTTTGGACATTCCCACTCCTAACGTTAATGCTGAACACTTTACAGATAGTCCTCAGTTTAAGAACGAGTTAGGTTCCCAAGGTCTGTCCTAAAGTCAAATTTGTATGTAAGCCAGAACAGCATTATTGTATAATAATAAGTAGTATTGTGTAATTAACTCAAAGCATTGTATATTTAACTCGAATCGTGTATTTAACTCAAATTTTGCTACAATAGGCTCCGTTCTTAACTATGGGTCATCCTTAAACTGGGCATTCTTAACCCAGGGACTACCTATATTGAAAAATCCATTTTCATATTAAAGTTAACTGTGAGGGTGGTTGATGATAACTTATCCAGTATAATGCTATTGCTAGATTGCAATGCCGGTACAATAAATCTGTTATTCAGAGGGCTGTAAAGATTTATATTACATTTTCAGAGATTTATTAAAAAGTACCAAAAAGAGATATGATGGTGTTAAAAAAAACAAGTACACCTGTCCCTCTGTCTTCATGCATGCAACGTTATTTATATAAAAAACAAGCAATGGTGATCAACACGTGTAAACGGCAAGTATGTATACAATCCTTGTCTGGTTGAGAACTTTGTGCAGGACATATAATATCTTGGCCTATGTCTAAACAACACTGATGGAAACATGAACAAACCACTGCAACCAAACAGAATGGATGTCTGTGTGTGTGTGTTTATTAATTAATTAATTTATTTATTGCTGGGCCTTTAGACATCTCTAATTGTAAATGATTCTGAGTGGCATATATCCCACAAAATGTAAATCAGGTTAAAATACATAATAAAAATCAAACCATATGAACATCAAATATAATAATGAATACAACACTGAGAACATCCACTGTTTTCTAAAAATATTCCACTATCAGAGGAAACAGCATCACACATCTCAACCCCCAAGGCTTACTGGAATAACCACGTTAATGGTCTTCCTAAAAACAGCAGGGAAGGAACCATGCAGATATCAGCAGGAACACTGTTCCACAGAAGTGGGGCAGCAATTAAGAAGTTTTTTTTTTAATTGAAAATTGCCTTAGTTCACATAAAAAATTCCTGTGAACTTCATGCTCCACCAATTGTGTGAAATGCACCATAAGAAACAGCCATTAACTACAAAGCTATACAGTCAACAAGCGTATAAAGAAAGAGACAAAGATTATGTGAGACCATCCTTTTCTACATAAGGGTGGAAAACATCTGCTCTTCCAGATCAAGCTGATCTAGAACCTCTAGTACATCAATGTTAAGGGATATTTATTTAGGGTCCCCCCGTCTGTTTTCATGCATGCAATGTCATTTATAAAATATATTTTACACACAAAAACTATGTATTTGTGTGTCCAACGAGGAGAGTGGAAACCTTGTAAGAAGCAGGGGCTCCAGTACCATGCTCCTTTTGCACATATAGATTCTTTCACAAAATAGATGTGCACAGAGGGAAGCAAATTGCTTGAGCATAATCCCATACTTTATGCATATATTGAAAGGGGTACCTGCCAACATTCCATGTCATACAATTAACTGAAAAAGTGTCCAAAAGGTTTAAACTTTGAATACTTTGAATAAGTATTTTACTTATCTGAGAAAAAAAGAAAAGGGATGATGTAAAACTAGAAAGTAAATACCTGCACTATGTATCCCAGAATAATTGCATTTTTTTATTTACCAAAGTAACTATATAAATAACTGCTATATTAATTTGCTCTTATTGCTAGTTTCTTTCTTTTCTTTGTGACTCTTCTTTAAGAAGCTAGTATGGACATTAAACTATCATTATAAAAGAAAGAAGTTGTCTAAAGTTGTTCTAAATGATTAGTTGTTTCATTTATGCTCTGCTGAAATCAGGGTGACTATCTGCAAATAAAATGTTTCTATTAAACTGAAGTAGCTTCTCTTGGATTTAACAGATAACACAAATATGCTAGGCTACCATATTAACACATAATATTTAACAAACTTGCACACCCAAAATAGAAAAGTTAAATATATGCAATGGACTCCCTTGAGAGTATTTCCAGTTTTTTTCTCAGCTGAAATACAGCCTCCAGCAGTGGCCATATGCCAATCTTCCCTTAGTCTCTCTCCTGATATCTGGCAGGATGGGGGTAGCTACCATTGCTACTGCTTCTGCTCATCACCTTTTTCAGTCCTCTACCCATCTTCCACATCCTGGTAAAAGCATGAATCTGATTTAGCAAGTTGCAGGCAGGTGCCGCATTTGAGCCACTGCCACTTCAAAACACCTTTTTTAGAATCAAAATCTGAAGCACTGAAAAATGACAAAACCCACACAGTGCTTCCATGGTCCTTCACAGACAGAGAATCACCCAAAGTACAATATCTATTAAATGGCAGTGGAACCTACAACCCAATAAAAAATAACCCTCAACAAAAACTAGAGAACCAAATCCACTCTCAACACCTCAACTCAAAAAGGAACAAATCACAACACAAGAACAAAGAATGCTAAGAATGGACCTACCCTCCCAGACCTCTACAGACATTATAAAGTATATAAATCTAACATCCTAGTCTAACCTATTATATTGCTGCCATGAACCCCTACATACAACCTATCCACAGACCTCAAACACTTAGTAGACATTTGTGCTCACTATATTAGTTCACAACTATAATGCCTCAAAAAAAAAGAAAATAACAAGAGAAGATAATGAAATCATCATATTGTTTGATTTCACTGCTCTCTTCATATTGATCAACCCAAAACTAGCCAAAGAAACAATTTCACTGCTAGTACACAATACACTACAACCTAACTGAACACACAAAAATAAAAATACCAAAGTTTATGGAACTTGTAAACCTATGCCTCACCATGTATGTCCAGTTTGAGATCCAAGGGGCCGTAAGGGAATTTCCAACTCAGGACGTACAACAGAAGTAGTAATGAAACAACTAGTAACAATAGTTTTCCTACTAATTCAGCCCAAAATATGACTTTGCTACATAAATTTATAATACATATAAATGTAATAAATAAATAAAAATGATGCCTTTTTCATTATCATAGAAAAAGAGTTATAAAACTCATAAATGTAACCGCTTGTTTGATGGAATCAAATTCACAAACACAAAAAGAATGAAAACAACAGATTACTCTTGCTGGACATCCCCATCAGCAGAAAAAGTAACAGCATGCTACAAATTCAAGTCCACCAGAAAGCAGCCCACACAAACCAAATCCTCATCTCACATCTGTAACAACCAACAGCCCACAAAAGAACTCTGTAAAGACCTATTCAAATGAGCCATAAAGCACTGCAGAAAACATACCAGAATTACTGAAAGGAAAATAAACTATCTATGTGACATCTTTCAACACAAGAGATATCCACTCAGTCAAAAAGGCACATCATCCCAACCACCAACATAAATATTGCAACCAACAACAAGAATAATCCTGCCCTACATCAATGGCATGTTGGAGTTCCCAACAGGGAAAAAATCATCATCATCATCATCATCATCATCATCATCATCATCATCATCATCATCATCA
>NW_006537047.1:23578-39843 GCF_000186305.1 Python bivittatus
CATCATCATCATCATCATCATCATCATCATCATCATCATCATCATCATCATCGTCGTCTATGGAGTCCCTGGTGCTCTCTGAGCTTGGTTGTTTGCTTACAAACATTTCATTACCTGACTACGTAACATCATCAGTGCTTGTAACATCAGGTAATCTTACTTAGGTAATGAGATGTCTGCAAGCAAACAACCAAGCTCAGACAGTACCAGGGACTCCACAGTTCAACCCTGAGCTACATATACTGTACAAATCAAAGAGAGACAAAAAGAAGGGCAAAGATGGCAGGATGACAAAACTGGAAAGGAACAAAGAAGAGCAACTCACATAACTTAAAGGGGGCTTCAGTCACTCTCGCCAAAGGGTTACTGAATGAACTTCAAATGAAGTCCAAATGAATTTCAACCATTTGGAGTAACTGTAGCACAAAAACTGTAGCACACAAACCAACAATGTCCCTACTCAGCAAACCCAAAGATCCAGTACTAAATGAAAACAGCAGTCATCTAAAAGTAAAATACAAGGACTTCAAACATGATTGTGTAAGCCATATCAACCAAAGACCAGCAGAACATATCAGAATACCAATCAGCTGTAAAAAGACACAATGTAATTTCACCAATCTTCTTCCACACAAACAACCTCAGGCATAATACACAGTCCTACATGTAATCGACACATCTGTGACATTCTTCTATTAAGTCCATCTTCTAATCACAACAGTTATTAACATCTTTATCTTGGTCTTTCCAATTGGCTACCTGTGTATAATTTGTTACTTATACTCTTTGCTACAAGTCTTTGTCCACCAATAGAAGTTTTTTTTTTAATTTACTGTTTGAAACTATTGAAACTAGTACCATTTTTCATACATCTGCAATAAATTTATTGAATGCATAATGAGAAATCCATGATAGAGTACATGTACCTTCAATTCATATTAATCATTCATGAAGTATATTCAGTAAGTTAAAATGGCAAGCTGTTGAATTGTACAGGCAGCACATATTCATATACAGAATGAGCAATATTCAAGGCAATACAACCATCAAATACTCCTAAAAGCATAACAAAGGAAATCCATTAGATTCACACTGACATTTTCCCACAAATGAATACATTAATACTAACTACCATACACACATAGATGCATAACTACCATGCTACATGCTGAAAATTTATTAAAACAGAGTAAGAAAACCCAAGAAGTGCTTTGACTCAGAAAGAACTTTCATATTGTTGCTTCCCATTATCATTCTCTAGTTTCACTTCAGGACATATAAATATTTATTTTAGTCATACCATTCTAATAATGTTATCATCCTTGAACATACATCTGTTTGAATCTATAAATATGCAGTTCTCTCAAAAATAGTTCCCTTTCTGAATATTTGCCTATCTTTGTCATTGAAAGTTATCTGAACATCATGAAGCACGCTCAAGAATTTGAGTAAATAATGACACGTATGTTTGATGCTTGCTTCATTTAGTTCTTAAGCAAAGTAAAACAGTATGAGATGTACCAGTGTAAAAAAAGTAATCATGCACTAATTCAATCAATTCAGTTGAAGCAACAATTAGGGCCATCTCTGCCCTATATAAATATTACGGCTTTGGTTCCATCATCACTGTGAAGCTCTAATTTCACTGATTTTTAGAAGTGTGTTATGCCTCTAAATGTATGAAAACCTCTGTAAAATGTAGTTGATGAGCACTAGTCAGGAAAAGATTACAAAATCATTTCTGAAGCTATGGGGCTCCATGAATCCACAGTTAAAGATGTATCTTGAAATGGAGAATATTTGGAAGAGTAGTGAATCTTCCCAAGAATGGTCATATTGTCAGAACTACTCCAAGAACACAGCATAATATCCAGAAATTTATTTTATTGATTTACAGCCAATGGCCCAAACAAAAGAAATAGCAACAATAATTATTTCTGGAAATCTTCAATAAAAAAAATATAAAGATAGGAAGTGAACAATGTTAATATCTGGCCAACCAGTGCAGCTGGTACAAAGCTGATATATAAGGGTTGCACACCAAATATCATAAAGAGATAATGGAGTAAAATGTGAACCACTAATACTGGAGTCTGGGCAAATACAAGAGTGTTCCAAATTGGATATTTTGTTAAACTTTCTCTCTTTCAGCACTGATGGTAAGGAATTAAACCTTGCTGGTGTGAATGCTCTTCTGTGCATTCCATAAGTGATGTTATAGAAGTATTTGGGGACCCATAATGGCTGAAAAAGTAGCCCTTGAAACAATAATAAATGATGTGAGACCTATTATTCTGAGCATTTAAATCGAGGATTCTTTATTTAACTACTTGAAGAGCTCCAATGGGACCAAATATTATTTAAAAATGGAGGGGAGAGACACAGAAAGGAAGATTTTTAGCAATTTTTTTTTTAAGTAAGACGAAACAGTGGTCAGCAAAGGTAAGTTGGGCCAGTGCTTCACACTCAAAAGACTGACCTCACCAGTATTTCTGATGACAAATTCTCAAAAAAACCAACAAAGAACTGCTACTGAACAGCAGCACAATTCTAGCCAGAGAGGGGTAAATGAAGTAGAACGAACACTTCATAATCAAATTATTTTTAAAAAATTGATTGAATTGAATAGTTTTGAGATGGGAATCCAGAACAACATCCAGGCCTCTTTTAATTGGCTACTCAATGTTCATAATGCCACCATCAGAAAAACAGAATAAAAATAGATTTCAAGCGATAGTAGCAAAGTACAGTGGTACCTCGGGTTACGAACGCCTCTGTTAACGAACTTTTCGGGTTACGACCAGCTCCGGCCGCAAAAATGTACCTTGGTTTGCAAACTCCGCCTCGGGGTACGAACACGATACACGGCCATTTTCCCTCCCGTGACACGGTCCGCGGCCATTTTTCCACCCCTGACACGTGGTCATGGCCATTTTCCGCCCCTGACACATGGTCCGCAGCCATTTTTCCGCCCCTGACACGTAGTCTCCGGCCATTTTTCCACCCCTGACATGTGGTCCCTGGCCATTTTCCGCCTGTGACACGTGGTCCGCGGCCATTTTTCCACCCCTGACACGTGGTCCGCGGCCATTTTCCACCCCTGACATGTGGTTGTAGGGAGGGGAACTCTCCCTCCAAGCAATAGCTGCCCCCCTGTCCTCCATGCCAGAATGGATTAACGGTAATTACATTGAACCTTATGGGGAAATTTCCTTCGGGTTGCAGCCAATTCGGGGTGCGACCAGAGTCACGGAACAAATTAAGTTCGTAAACTGAGGTTCCACTGTAGAAGTCTTTATTCACAAAGACCACTGATGCTCATCTCAAGTTAGCCAAAAACCACCTGCATAACCCTCCATACTTTGGGGGCAAGGTTCTATGAATAAATGAGACAAAAATGTAATTTTTTGGACTATACAGGTATCATCTCTGGCAAAAAGCAAATGCTGTATAATAAGAATGTCATACAAACAGGCAAGTATGGGGGTGGTCATGTCATAGGTTGGGATACTTTGTTGTTTCAGAATCCAGTCAATTTGTCATCTTTGAATGAAGAATGAATTTTGCTCTATTATTGCAGAATTCTTCACAAGACTATCAGATCATCTGTCCACTAGCCAAAGCTAACATGAAAGTTTGTTGTGTAGAAAAGCAATGATCCCAAGCATACAAGCTACCTTGGAAGAGAATGGATGAAGAAAAACCAATTAATATTTTTGGGAATGTTCTAATCAAAGTGCAAACCTAAGCCCTATTTTGTAGCAGGGACCTAAAACAAAAAGTTCATGCTAGAAAACCCACAAATGTTACTAACTTGAAGCAATTTGCTATGGTGAAATGGGCTAAAAATTCTATGCAATGATGTGAGAGGCTGATCACCAATTACAGGAAGTGGTTAATTGCAGTTATTGCAGATAAAGATACTGCAAGCAGTTTCTGAATCTAGGAGTGGCAATTACTTTTTTCACACCTGCACATTACATGTTGGATGACTTTTTTAAAGGAAATATATGAAAAAAAGCACCCAAACTTTGGTATTGTTAGTTCAACTCAGATTCCCTTTATATATCAGGCAACCTACATAATGCTCTGAGAAATTTAGCGACAAAGAATGCACAAATTCAGGAAATCCAAGAAGCTGAACATTTTTTCACAAAATTTTCTTTCTAGACAAAAAGGACTCAAGGACAACCTCTTATGATTCCTCTAAATATGATCCCACTAGTAGGATCACACCTTGCATAAAGTAGCTATGCATAAAGATTATGTAAGACAATTCTTATTTGTCAAATGTTTGTTTATTCTAAACATGTAAACACAAATCCCAGTTCAAACCAAGCATCTTAATTCAGAACTAACTAATGAACTTCAGAGGAAAAGGATCAACGTGACTGAGGTTCTCTTTTAGGAGGCCTAGTACACTAATATTTGCATGCATAACTACATATATAGAGAACATTATTAATCTGGTTTAATTTATTCTATATTGACTATTTATGGTAGGCCTTACTTGTCAAGCTGTGCTTATAAGCCTTTTAGACATAAAAGCCCGATGCAGTCAATACAGCATAAAATATTTGCTGATCTACTTTTATTGGTACAGGTTGAGATCATAAATCAAGTTGCCCTGTGCCTGATAACATTTAAAATTATTAGATCAGGCCATCCAAAGATGATAGGACATGATAATTTTATTGAAATGTTGGTGATGTTAACATGTACTAAATTCAAATGAGTAAGAATGATTTTAAGTAGGATTAATGCATAATAATGCAATCAGATAACGATTAACACCTACAGTATGGGCTCAATCACAAACATGCAACTGAACATTATATATTAGCATTATATACTAATATTGCATAGCCTGGGACAATGGTTAATTTCTAGATTTTGTATGTCCCCAGATATAAAGTGTCATGCATGTATTTTTCATTCTTTTGTTATCCTGTGCTTCCAGTCTTTACTTTAAGAAGTTTAGTCTGAAGAAAAATTAAGTATAAAGTATGTACTTTGATGACTTGTAATTTTATATTTCTTGCAATTATGTTGGGATTTCAAGCAATAAATATATATTTATTTTAATTGTGTCTCAGCCACTACTTACAGATGACAGTTACATTATATGTTCACAGAATCTATGCACTGTAACTTGTACGATAGTATTGTGGGAGGATGTCCTGAACATGAAACTAGTCTTTTCCTATCTGTTCTTTTCACTATTCCTAGATGTATATACATTGACTGTCTTCAGATATTTAAATCAATGCAATCTCATCCTCACAATTAATTTCTAAATCTACCATCTATATAATCTTGTTCTGCTGGTTTCCTCCCTTATATATCTGTAAGAATTCCCCCCCCCCCGGGAATTTCCCATTTTCTATGCTTATTTGAAGAGAAATGTCATTAGCAAAAGAGATTTCACAATGAATACAAGAGTCTGAACTGTCAAAAGTCAAATTACATTGTAAAGAAATGCCAAGCCTCTTCTAGTACAAGTATGAGTTATTTGGTAGTGAGCATGAAATTGCATGAATAGTTTCTTTGGGCATGTTCTTAGCAATACTATATATACTGCTATTATTCATGCTTGTTTCAAAACTGGGTATGTAACTGCATCTAGACTACCAGCACACTGAGGAATAAACTATATGTGATGTTCAAATACGTAGCTTCCAGCTACATTTTTTTAAAGTAATTGTAATTAGAAACATTGGGAGAGAGACATCTCTCATCAAGGTCATGGAAGGTGAAATAAACTTTTTCACTTTGCTTCTCTCTTTGTGACCTTGACACATAGACAGGAATATTCAGTAAAAAAAATTCACAACTACATATGTTGGGAGATTTGTCCCCTAATATTGCTAGTTATATCGGGAGTTATAGGTAAGAACAAAAGGGTTAAATCCCCTTGTCCGAATTCGCTTAAGAATTGCCACTTAATATACTTTTAGCTGGCAGAAAAAAATGAAAACATAACTATATCTGGCATATTAAATATCTCATGTAGTCTGTTCCTGGATATTTATATGGCAACAATACTAATAAATCCTGCATAAATAATCAGTTTGGCCAATAAAGACCATCAGTGATAGGTGTGCCTATGACTTATTACGGAATGTCCACAGAGACAAAACAGAGCCAGATATTCAAATCTTAAGTGTTGTTTTGGTCTTATTTTATTTATTTTATGTGTATTTATTTATCAGATTTGGAGGCTACCCAACTTCAAAAATGTCTCTGGGCAGCTTACAGATTTGCTAATGAATCTTATTTATTTAGCTTTCAGTACCAAAAATGTACTACAGTTGCACAGACAATATATTTTATACAGATTCTAGCAAATTATGTTGCAGTTCACAATTATAAAAACTTATCTACAGCCAATCTTTCCAGAATTTAAGCTGTACTCTTGGCCAACTCTCGTCTGAACATAAGAGCATAATAAATGGATACCACATGTTTACACTGGGTCATTATACTTTTAACTCGGTTTAGTTGTTGTCTCTTGATGAGTTGTGAATTAGTGCAATTTATTTTTGATAAACTAAATTGCTTGTTTAGCAACTAGTATTCTCATTAGTGTATTTACTTTTGGTATAGTAATTTTAAACCATGGTTTCCTAAGAACACAGTTATGGAAGTAAGCCTGCAAAGATACCTGAGGCAACCCTAGAAGCTAAGAAATTGAAATAATTATATAATCCTCTGCAGGTCTAGAGTCTAACATTTTGAATTCAGACTTCTTAAAATCAATAAAATAAAATATAACATATTGTATCATAGAATGCCATTTCTTCTTTCCCCAGCTCCTTTAGTTTCAAATAAGGAAACCTTAATTTGCCCTAGAAACTTTTTAAAACTTTTTGTCCTTTAAAATCTTGTATTTTCATTACAGATCATATTTCCTTTTATAATTTATCACAAGGTAAAATGATTAATATTTGTTTTGCTCTTAGTTATAGTCATTACGGTGCATAATAGAAGCTTTTTTGTTTGTTTACCATAAGTTAATGTTATGCTGATTATAAAAATCATGGAAATATTTATTTATGCAATATATAACAGTCCCACAAACTTAAACAGAATGATAAAAAAATACAATGTATTCCCAACCTAGTTACATTTCTCCAGTTGGATATGTTTTTTTATAACTTCTGATAATCATGGGGGGAGGGGGATTGGAAAGAATACTCAGGTAACATTATTACATTACATTACATTACATTACATTACATTACATTAATTATTTAAACAGAGATTGGAAATCAGATAAAAAGCAATCTGTGAGACAGTGGCTCGCATATGCAGATTCCAGCAGCAACAAAAACACTACCAAGTGTTTCCAAATACATACATACATACATATATACATACATACATACATACATACATACATACATGCATACAATAGTAAAAACAATATCAGTTCAGTTCTAGCCTGTACTTGGGCTACTAACCATTGCTGTGGTATATTTCACATCTTATCAAGCATTATAGTTGAAATTACCCTGAAGCAGGTGAACTGCTTCAGTTATGTCAGAGTCCTTTGATGAATGAAAAATGGAAGCCACATAAACTATTCATTAGGAGATGGGCAACGACTTGACCAAGTATGAAATCATTTGCAATAAAAAATATGACATAGTCAAATCATTATCAGAACTCTGCAAAACAAATGCAATACTAGCTTTTGAAATTAGAGCATGGCCAATTCAGATAGCAAAGTCTCCATGCAATGTGAATGGGACCGCATGAAAATTCTGAGATGTAACATTTCCACTTTGTTCATTCTGAAGGGAAATATAAGAGTTTGTTATTAATTACAAAATGAGACTTTAGTTTATATTTTCTATCTATAATTGTACTACTACTGATTTCAAGAATTTATATCACCTGTTGTCATCCCTTTGAGATAGGCACAGGAAAGATTCCAGAAATCTTCCTTATTTTTGTAGGGTAGAAAAACAGAATCTTAAAAACCTGTCAAAGTTTCTCTCTATTCCACCTTATACCACACAAAATCAAGGTGGGGCTAAGAGAGGTTTTCTTTCTCATGCTTTCTTTTCCCTCAGGACTGAATAATTTTTCTTTCCCTCTGCTCATTCCTTCACATTTCCAAGGCTAAGTCTACATGCTTTTACACCTGTAGGAAAAGAAAGGGAGTCAGACTATTCAACCTAACAGACTTCTTATCAAGTTGGATAACGTGTGACCTTGTAGATGTTGTTCAGCTCCAATGCCCATAAGTTTTAGCAACATGGCTAGTTGATAACAGGAACTACAAGTGAGCAACATCTGATGGACCACATGTTGTACATTCTTGCTGATGTGCATTATTGTGCACCCAGAGAAGAATTTTAGAATACAATGTTTTTGCAATTTCTATTAACTTATTATTTTATTTAGTGACACACTGCACAGCATGGGCTAATTTATCTAGTAGAGCATGAAAATACTATGGTCTCAAAATGTATCTGTAATTTTTGGGATACTACTTTCCTCTGTCAGCTCTTCACAGAACTGACATGAATTTGGGAAAAATGAGGGAGTTCCAGTGGTGCTAAGAGTGTGTAAGCTGAACTGCCCTGGAACTCCCATTTGCCCTCCCTTGTTGTGTGGTATAGGTGTGTGAACGGTATGCAGTATGGACTAGTGAATGTAAGGGCAATAGCAGCCTTGGATCAGATCATGCCCATGCAGCCTCTCTCTGCCCACCAATCCTGGTGCCCCCCCCCCGAGTTTACAGAGGAGTTGAGGGAGATGAAGCAGGTGAAAAGACACCTGGAGTGCCTCTGGAGGTTGATGAAGAGTAGACTCAACCAACACAGATAAGAGCTGCTATTAAGGCCTACCTTGTGGCAGTAAGGGAGGTGTAGTGTCAGTATTTCTTCACCCTTATTGCATCCATGGATAGGTAACCAACAATCCTGTTTAAAGTGACCTGAACCCTCCTGGTTAAGGGGGATTTGGAGGTTTACCAACAGGGCCATGTGGAAGAATATGCAGGGCTTCTGGTGGATAAAGTTGCTCAGATTCACTCTCAGTTGGATGCCAGCCTTACTACAGGCCCTTTAGAGGTGCCCAGGATGCAGTCTTGCCTTGTTTTCTGGGATGGGTTTAATCCTGTTGGGCCTAAAGAGCGGACAGGGTCCTTGTGACTGTGAGCTCAGCCACCTGTTTATTAGATCCATGCCCATCCTGGCTAGTGAAAGCCTCCTAGGAAGTGACATGTGGCTGGATTCTAGCGGTGGTGAATACCTCTTTGAGAGAAGTAGTTGTCCCTTCATCTCTTAAGGAGGTGTTGGTTCTCCTCCCTTCTCAAGAAATCATTGCCAGACCCAAACATACTGTACAATTTTCATCTGACTTCCAACCTTCCCTTTCTAGGGAATATTGTTGAGAAGGTGATCACACAACAGCATTAGAAGATGCTGGATGAACTGGATTATCTGGACCCCTTTCAGTCAGGTTTCAGGTCTGGGTATGGGATTGAAACAGCATTGGTCATGCTTTTGGATGACTCTGGCATAAGCGAGATGGGGGTAGTGCATTCATCCTTGCTCTTCTTGACCTATTGGCAGCTTTTGATATCACTGACCATGGTATCCCTCTGGACAGGCTCTGGGTGTTGGGAGTGTGCCTCACTATATTGTTGTGATGGAATGTATCCATAAACAGGAAGGTGATATGGTGGATAGCAACAGAGAGCAAGGCTATCAGGAAGGAGGGGGTGCATTCCAGGAAGGGAAAGGACACAAAAGACAACATAGTCCACAAGGAGAGCATGGGAAGCATAAGAGGTTCGAGATAGCCACTCCCTAGTATCTCCCAGGGTGTATATACTAGTATAGATTTAGTCTGGCAAGATTCTGCTAAGCAAATAAAGTCCAGTCTGACTGGACTGTTTCACCATTGTTCTTGGGCTGGGCCTGACAACTGTGCTGGTTCTCTTCCTTCCTCTGACACTGGTCTGGGTAGTGATTGGGAGTGACTGCTGATTGGGAGTGAGAGGTCCCATCTTCAGCCCCTACTTTGTGGAGTTCCAGAGGGTTCAGTACTCTCTCTGCTCCTGTTTAACATCTACATGAAGCCACTGGGTGAGGTCATCTGTCACCATGGAGTGAGGTATCATCAGTACACTAATGATACCCAGCTTCACATCTCTGCTCCTGGCAAATTAAGCAATGCTATCATGTTCCTGTCCCGGTGTCTGGAGGCTATAGGGGTCCGGGTGGGGAACAACAGACTTCAGCACAATCCTAGCAAGACTGAGTGGCTTTGGGTTTGGGGGCCTGCAGGTTCCAGTGACTTATCATCCTTGGTTTTGGATGAGTTGGCACTGACCCAAACAGACCTGGTGCACAATCTGGGGGTTCTCCTGGACTCATGGCTCCTATTCAAAGAGCAGGTGGCAGCCATGGCCAGGAGGCCCTTTGTGCAACTTTGTGTTGTATGCAAGTTGTGCCCATTCCTGGAACAGGAGGCTCTGCTCATAGTCACCCATGCACTAGTCACCTCTCGAATGGATTACTGTAATGGGTCTGCCCTTTAAAAGCATCCAGAACCTGCAGCTGGTACAAAATTCGGTGGCACAGACAGTGCACTCCTCTATCAATGCACGTTACAACCTTGCTCCGCAGGCTGCATTGGTTGCCAGTATGCTTCTAGGTTCAATTCAAGGTGCTGGTAATGATCTATAAATCCTCATAAGGCATGGGTCCAGGTTATTTGAAGGACCACCTCTCCCTGGTTACATCTATCTATCCCATCCGGACTGGCAGGAGACACATGTTACGGGTCCTGTCTGCGAAAGTGTCATCTGGTGGTACCCAGAAAGAATGCCTTTTCTGCTAGGGCACCCGCTCTGTGGAATATTATCTTCCCAGAACTTAGATTGGCCCCAATCCTCCCAGCCTTTAGGAAGGTCCCAAAGGCATGGATCTGCCTCTATGACTGGGTGTCCAGTAATGGTGGGGAGCTTTTACAGTGGCTGCACTGAGCTGACATAAGGATGGATTCCACCACTGACATTGGTTATTTTTGTTTTAAAGTGATTATCTATTGTTTATATGTTCGCATATTGTTTTTTTAATGGATTGTTGGTTTTACTTGTTGTGAGCCACCCAGAGTTGCTTAGATGAGATGGATGGCCATACAAATTGAATAAATAAAGAAATAAAAATAATTTCAAGTTAACTTTTCAACTTGATTTCCTTGCAGGGATACAATTACTCTTCTCATAAGAAATATAATGTAATATAACAGAACCACTCTATAAAACAGGGAAAGTGAAAAACATATATTAAGTATTGATTTTAAAAGACTGACAGATACCCATCTCCCACTATCCAGTTACTAGATAAATAACAAAATGTTCTATCAAGCTATGTTAAAAGAATTTAATTTCTAAATTGAATCCTAATTTTACTAAGCCTCTCTGAATTTTTATAAATTTCCTGATTTTTTAAGCTGATTGCATCCATCATGAGGTAGAAAATCAGTACTGACTCTACACAGTAGTTGTGCAGGATCAAGCATCTGAACTTTATTATTTTGTTATTCTGAAGTATCAGAAATGCAAAGAACCAAACATGAGAACACAAAAAAAGTATTTTTTTCAACAGTCTTTCAGAACACAAAAATTATTCAACTATAATTGAATATAATAATCAACTATTATTCAATTATTCAAAATTATGTGTTAGAGAAGATAAACTGGCTTAACAGTGACTATGTTAATATCTTATGTATATTATGTGGAATTCTACTGTAATGCACAAAATAGGGTCTCATAATATGTTTTTATAGAATCTAGGCAGAGGAAACTATAAAGCTCATGTTAATTTTTTTGATATCAAGACTGTATTGCAAATATTCCCCCAGTTCGCAGTCATACATTCTATTCATGCAAATGGTTCAAAAAGCTAATTTACTGTAATGTGAATCTAAGAATGATATAGATAATCTGGCTATTTCAAGATAATTTGATTGCCTTTGTATATGGATTTAATATCTACTCTGGTAATCTATCAAACAATGTGTTAGGCATCCTGGTAGGTGCCAAGAAGTCTAAAATTAAACCATCTTCTTGGAATGCATTCTAGGCCATTTAGACAAGGTCCCTTGAGCAGCTTTCAAACCATCCTTTCCCGTCAACAATAAATTTGGATATAATAACATTTTCAAGGAGGTAAAAGGATGCACCTGGATTCCCTGATGCATTCTGCACTACAGCTAACAGATGTAGGGTAACTTTAGAAATGGTTATACTGAAAGCTGGATAATCACTATATTTCAGGGATATAGAATATATGGTCTTCTCATATATTGCTGAAATAGAACTTCCAGCACAACCGGTGGTTAAAGTTGAGCATTTTGAGAATTATTTTGATGACCACAAACCCCTGCCTGTACTCATGTAAGCAAAAACAAAAAAAAGCATTTTGATTAGGACAAATCGTGAACTATTTAACATTCAGAACATAATTGAGGCTGGGAATAGAGATTGTTTTGACTCCTTTTTGAATTGTGTTTCAGACTTAAGTGGCATGTTAGAAAGGAATATTCATGGCAGATTCATGCAACTTATGCAAATAAGATAGATGTTTTCATTAACATAGGTTACATAGTTGTATATATTCTTTTAAATGTAGAGTACAATCTCATTCTAGCTTTTGGCATAATGTAAAATATTTCCATTTTAATCCAGAGTACAAATGAAACAACAGTTAGCATATTGTATTTTAATTTAACTGCTTTTTTTTAATTAAAAAAACATATTAGTAAAATGAAAAGGACCAGATAATGAAATACTCATTAAAAATAATTATTGTTAATGTCACAAGATGCTAGATGAGATCCACAGAAGAATTAAGAAGAATTAGCTCATTCATAAGCGCTAGCAGAAAAACTAGTGCACCCAAGTTGTTCTATCATAATATATATAAAGGAAGACATGACCATACATGCACAGTATACAATTTCCTACTGGAAGGTAAGCACAAATGGGTTGAATATGCAACTTTTCATTGAAATGCAAGCCTTGATTAGAGAGTACAACTCCACTTTTCTTATAGCCCCTAAAACAGGCCCTGTACAAAGCAATTTTTGGAGGAGTAAAAAAATAATTTGGATTGATTTAAAAATAAACCAAGATGTATTATGATTTTGGGTAGAAATAGTGTAATTCATATGAATTGATCCAACATTCATCTCATTATTATTAAGAATGTGAGATACAACTTTCAAATATTTCCAAGTGTCAAATTTCTGGATATAAATTCCTTGTGGCAGGGACTTACTATTTTACATATTCTAACGTTCTATGCCCAGTGGTAGCAAGGAGAAACAGAGGAAGGGGAAGAGAAGAAATAATCAATGATGACTTATTAAATAGTTCCAGATATAAATCCAGAAAGATAATCCCACTTTCAATTTTGTGTAACATTCAAATTTTTATCCTCATTTGGAAGGATTTCTTTAAAAAGTTTGTACATATTTGTTTGCTTTTCTGATTTTATTAAAGATTTTACACAGAGATAAAATATAAACATAAAATAATATAAAGTAAGATTAAAAGAAAAGAAAAAGTGTGAAGTGAGAAAGTGAAAAAAAGAAAAAGTAGAAAGAATTAAAGAAGTTATTTCCAACCTTTATACAGCAGTTACAATCAAAATTGCTATTCCTCCTCCCTCTTACACATAACCATAATCCTGTCATCCCCTTATTCCACAATCATCCAATCTAAAAATTATCATTTTAGTTCTTTCCAATTTCAGCAAAAAGTCCATAAAAGGTTCAGTATGCCATAAAAGTACTTGTTATTTTATCTTCTATTGTGGGTACTTCAATATACCTCCATCTTATACCCATTTGATAATCTTGCTAGCTAACAAAATGCTATTCTCTTATGTAAATTTGTCTGTCATAAACAAATATATTCTTCTGGAGTAGTCCAACAATCCTCTTCTCCCTTCTGTAACTTTCACTCCTTTTAATAATAACCATTTTTCTTTTTCAAATTTATAATCCATAAAAGCGCAGGAAAAAAATAAAGGAGAAGCTTCCCCCCCACACTTTAGTATGGTACTTTAGTCCCTTTCAGCACCCCATACTTCTGTAGTCAGATGATCTCCAAACTTCATGTTTCCCTTATTTTTCTACTTATCTCTTTGTTTAACACAGTAAGCCAATCAGCTTCCTTAACAAGTTTAAACATTCTTCTTTCCCTTGGAGATATATATTATCTACTTATTTAATTCAAAAAATACTTTAAACGTAGCAATATTCCAAATTCAGCTGTTGCTTTAGTCTAATTTTTTTTACTTTTTCACTCCAAAATTCAAGTAAGCTTTTTATGATTTATTCTTTTTAAATCTTTGTAACTGTTTGCTTCCTTTTTATTTTTTTCCCAGATTGAAGGTACACTCACCCAGGTGGCTTTAGGTGCTCTGTTGCTCTGAAGGTGTCTTCACACTTTACACTTTTTTTACACTCTTTACACTTTAAATTTGTTCTATTTAAACATGTTTTAGGAAGTGGATTGGGCAGACCCAGTTTGTTTTAAAGAGGCTTTGCATGAGGCTGCAAGCATGATGACTTCTCCCTTGGTTCCTGGGCGTTCCACTCTCAGGACCCCATGTTGCCTTCTGGGCTTCCTTGCGAGGAGCTGCCCCCCCCCCAGAACACATGTGAGCAATCTCATGACTTCTCCTTATCCAGAGAAGTTCCATTAGGGTTAGGGTTTTTAATATATGGATATTTCTTCAATAGTCTAGTAGGTTTACAGCCTGGTATGTTTATATGGAATTGTTACAAACTTGACAGTGGGACAACTAATATTCATCATTTTTGCTCTTGGTTGTTATTCTGTGGGCCTGGTATTGCTTCTAAGCCATCAGATAATTATTCCTACCTCTTTGTATATGTGTTGGCTATACCTTTGTAGAAAATGTTTTCTGAGAAAATATTATTTTTACAATTACTTACAATTGCCCCAATGTAGTACCTCAGAACATCCAACAGAAAGAAAATGTACTCAGTTCACATTTTGATATGAACTTACCTAGTGTGGATGTTTTCAACCAATATGCAAAATATGCTGTCCTTCAAATTTTGCAGTGGCATTGTCCAATAAAGCCATTCAGAAACTTAGTATTCCTCCTGGATCTCATTAAAGAAAATGGGGCTACCTTTATACATTGATACCTTGGATCTACTGGCTCTGAAAAATGCTGAAGATGCAAACATGTCTTCATTAATATACCTCAAATTCTATCTGTTTTCCTTAGAGATGTTTGTTCAAGAGCTTATACATTTTTCACTGATAAAACACCTCTATATGCTGTTGTGATCCAAAGTCCAATGCCTGATTATTAGAGATGGGCATTAGATTTGGCCAAGCACAAATTCTAAAGAGAAACAGGATGTCTTGAACCAAATCCAGGACTGAATGAGGCAAAGCAGAATCTTTGTAAGCCAGAGGTGCAGATCCTCTTCAATCTGAGATACAGAATCTAAGACCTCTGAAACATAAGGTATGGCTTCTATCAGTTATAACCAAATTGTTCTTAGGCCAGCCAACACGGCCAAAAGTGCTTGGAAATATAGATTTTATAATTAAAGCACTGAGATGTTAAAATGTTATCTTTATCACTGCAACGTTCATCCTTTAAAAAGCTTTTACTACACAGAAATATACCCAGACCCATACATGCATACATAAGTTTTGTTTCCAGAAACAATTAACCAATTTTAAGATATTTGTATAAACTCATGAGAATATGATTTCTTCTTTCTGGGCCACAGTTTTCAGCAAAGTATTCTCATGTACAGTATAATCATCCTGCAAAATTGGAAAATAAAAAGTTCTGGTGAGAGTAAGCAAGTAGAAAGCTTCATCTACTCTTAATAAACCCTTAGGATCCTCCTTGTAAATGAATAACTTGCTTGTATGCAAAGAATTATAGTCTTGAGGGGGGATTACTGTGATTTTTTTCTTCTAAACATTCTTATATTTAGTGAATATATATATATATATATATATATATATATATGTTTACTTACACTTATATGAATAAATTTTCACAACCCATTTCTACAACTGCTGTTCTCTACACCATTAGCAAAAAGACTTCAAAGCAAGAGAAGTAAATCTCACCTATATACAAGAATGAAGATACGTGCCCATTTTTTTCCCCCGTTTCCCTGTAACTTCATTCCCCATACCTTTTTATTCATGTTTAATAAAACTGATTTTG
>NW_006537047.1:44670-62667 GCF_000186305.1 Python bivittatus
CAGAAAATATTTATGGGGTTATTCAATTCCAAGAATATCTTTACAGAAAATGCAATTATCAATTAATGAGGGAGGATGCGGTCTTCTGCATCTGGAGCTATATCATCATCTTTTGTCAAGTATTAAATACTGGAAGTCAACAAGTGCTGTTAATTTTCTGATTTGGGCAACACTGAAAGATATATAGGTTTGGTTGGATAGACAGTATTAGGATCTAAATATACTAAAATTCTAATATCTCTGGAAACAATTTCATCAGTTAGACAGCTACAGAATGTAATGTCTAATAAAAAAAGTTTTTACCCTTTTTCCCATACCAAACTGACTTTATGGGGAAACCCAACTTTAAAGACTGGGAAACAGAAGGTGATATGGAAAAATTGGATGGAAGCAGGGATACTGATTTCAGATCAACTGATAGATGGTGAAGAATTTTTAACATACTCTGTCTTAAGAGATAAATATCAGATATCAGATATAACCCAATGGCAATATTTACAGTTATAACATTTGTTGACAACATTGTTTGGACTAACAGCATTTTCAGCTTCTGAGACACCTGAGATAGAACAACTTGTTAAATCTATTAGCTTTTATAAATGTTCGTTGTCAATAAATCAATTTGATATGCAGATATTAAGGGATGAGTGGAATAAAGAATTTGAGTTTTCTATATTGCCTAGACAATGGGAGAGTATCTTAACTTCTATAGCAAGAGTGTCAATGGACCTTAAACTATGATTTACAAAACAAAAAATAATATTTAGAATTTATTGGACTCTACTTGGACAGCATTTTGTTGGAGATGTAATAAGGACAATGCCTCTTAAAAGCATATGTTTGTACAATGTCCTATATTACCAAGTTTTGGGATAAAGTAGTGGACTATATAAATATGACTGCGACAAAAGCTAAAATTTTCAAAGAATATTTTTTTGAACTATATACCTAGTACAAGGAATTTGACATCTGGACAACATAAATGGATTCTCCATGTGCTTACTATGGCCAAAAGAGAGATACTGCAGCATTGGAAAGATAAATGTATGGCTCCATTTGTTCAATGAATTGAATACCTGATTGTGAGTGCCATTTATGACTGGATTGCCTATAGACATAGACTTTGTATGGACAAGTATAATGAAAATGGGACTCATTTATACAAAATACAGTAGGTTAAAAAATGATAGTAATATATCTTTACTATATATAGTATAGTATATAGTATACTATATAGTATAGAAATATATATGTACTTGAATAATATTTGTATTAAATAAGTATATATATAGAATTGAAATTGTTTATTGTTATGATATATTAACACTTTTTTCTGGTTTTTTTTTTTACTTTTTTGTTAAACCACTTTTATGTATGTTTTCTTCTTTTTATAATCAAAAATTTTAAAAAAAATAAATTTTAAAAAAAGTGCAGAGACATCACATTGACAAAAAGGGTATTGTGAAGGCCACGGTTTTCCTTATTGTAACATATGGCTGTGAAAGCTGCATCTTTAGAAAGCCTGAAAGAAGAAAATATGTATATTTGAATTAAGTGTTAGAAGAGAATACTTTCAACTAAATACTAGATGAAGTAAAACCAGACTGTCATGGAACCCGTAATAATGAAGCTGAAACTTGAATATTTTGGATACATAATGAGAAGGCAAGCGTCATTAAAAATCCTGATGCTTGAAAAAAATCAAAGGCAATTGCTAAAGAGATCAACAAAAGATAAAGTGTCTAGATATTGATAATGAAAGCATGCTTACAAACACTTTATCAAGGCACATAACAGATGATCATCATCATCATCATTATCACCATCACTCAAAAAAGCAGTTATTGCCAGCACTCTGGGCAAATTATGTCCTTCGAGTAACTAAGAACTGGAAGAAAATGGATGACTGAAAAATGGCAGGGCAAAGAAGACATTAGTTCAATTTCTATTGTATTGCAAATGTAACTAATGTGCATCTTCCAAGTCAGAACACAGATTTATGTGCATCTTTCAAGTCAGAACATATTTTTATTTTAATATTCACATTTTTTTTCCAACACAGTAATATTCTTATCCAATAAAATGTGGCTAAATTAGAGTAAAGGCTACAGAAAAGTACTGATGTTAGTGAAAGAATGTAAAAATAATAATAATAATAATAATAATAATAATAATAATAATAATAATAATAATAATAATTGGGGTTAGCCAAAATGCATCTTTTAGACAAAATAACATACAAAAGTATGTCTAGAATGAGAAATGCATTAAAATGGGGTGATTTTTTTTTCCTTAATAGTAACTGACCAAAACCAAAATGGGCCAATATCTGTATTATATTGCTTCCTAGAGGAAACAATTCAACTTCCATTCAGATGTAATAGCTGAGACAGGCTTGCCAAGCTCCAATCACCTGTATAAAATCAACTGAGTTGCCACTTCTCTCTGATCTACCATACATAAATAGATAAAATGGGCATGCCCTGAACCCAAAATCCTATTGTGGGTTGCAGGCTGTAAATGAAATCTTCTCTGTCCTGTTTGATGCACATGGAATGGGAGAGAAAGGATCATGCAGGGCCACCTCAAATCTCTGACGCAGTGAAATCTTTTTCTTCCATTTCTTAAAATGTAAACGAGCGCTACAAAATGCATGCCAATATAGTTGATTACATTATTATAAGGAAAATAAATGTTGCTAGTTATTTTTGAATTTGAATCATTTCACAAATTTGCATGATATTAAAACAAATGTTTGCATTTAGTTAGTGAAATGAAACACAGCCTTATCTTTGACACTCAGGAATCATGAAATTGAGACAGTTGCCTATTACATCTGCTGACTCAATTACTGCTTAGTGCTTTTAAAGACCTTCTTAATAGACAGATCTCTTTCTCTCATTTATTCTTGGGATGCTTGAGTCTCCTGGACTTGCTGATAGGACATCCAGTCTAACTCATTTATTTTGAATAAAGCCCCCCTCTTCTTTTTTGTCTAAATACAAGATACAAGTATTGCGTTACAATTGTTACAAATAACAAGCTATCATTTTATCTTGTTGATATATATAACTTCCCCAAATTTAACTTTATGAGCAATATTCTAAAATTAGGGTTGATTGAATTTTGCTAGGATCAAACAGTGTGTCCCTATTTTAATAGACTGATTTATTACAGAGCAGAATAATTGGACTTTGGACTTTACAACTTGTTTATTAAATAATTTTGGGTTTCAGGTTTTTCACAATATACTGATTTTTTCTCATTCTTAGGAAACTTCACTATATTCCAGTGACTCAGGCTGGTCATAAGACATATGTAATTCCTGAAGACATAAATTTAAAATTTCAAAATTTTATCAAAACTTTGCAAAAAAGAAAATGATTTGATAGCAAACAAGTTAGACTTTTTCTGTTAGCAGAATCTTCCATGGTTAGTTAGTCAACAAAGTGATAGTTTTTGAGCCATATGGAAGAAATATGGAAGGAACTGTAACATAGCAGAGTCAGGTAGCTCTCCTATAGACTGAAATAAATTATTTATGGCATCCCACTTCTAAATTTTCATAAGAGTGTGTTTGCATAAAGTACACTACCAGCTTCTCTTATTGAAACTTTGAATACTATAATTGGGGCAATAAATATCTATTTCATTAATGAATATAGATATTAAGATATTGTCAGGGATTCTTGCTGTCTCCAAAATGTTGTACTATGCTTTACATTATGATCAAGTAAGATTTATTCATCACAGCTAAAATTTTGATATTAGTGAAACTTTAATAAATTATTAGCAGGGTTAAATATGGTAGATCTTTATAATTATCTCTTTGTAGGCAGAGAAGGCTTCTGACAAAATCTTTTGGCAATACCTATTGTTTTATTATTTCAAAATGTTCTTTTCATCAGAAATATTTAAATAGATTGCAATCCACATTCTTCTCTGAAAACCCAAATGAAGAGTTATGAGATTTTATTTAAGGCCTTTTTATTGAGAGGGTAAATGGTAGAGTTATCCTTACTGTCTTTTATTGCCTGATTTGTGTTGCACAGTTAAGGAAATTGGGAACCCTTGAATGATAGATGCAGGTAAGGAGAATAAAATGTCCATGTACAGACATTATATTGGTATTTTTTAATAAGCCTGAATCTTCCAAAGCAAAAATTAATAAAACTAATTGACGTCTTTCAACCTCTTTCTGGATATAATATTAATTAGTCTAAATATAAATGGATGAAGTTTTCTCTGGCCAGTTTTGATGGTGCTTTAGTTCATAATTTATTCTGACCTGAAAATATCTGAATACCTCAATTGGATTTCAATATACTGCTGATAAGGGTATGCAGCACTTTAGCTTCAAAAGAAAAAAGGATGATTTGTGAAGTGAATGGAGGTGCCCAGATAGCAGCTGTCCCTAGTGTCTTAAAGTAGCCTTGCCTTTTCCAGTATTGGACAGCCACAAATCTTGGAGGAAAAAACAAAGTTTAAAATGATGAAGACAGATTCATTTATTAATAATTTCAACTTTTATGCCCACCCACTTTTACATGGTTCACGTGCTATACGTACCTTCAAGCGAGCTCTTTTCTGCTTTGACTCCAAAGAACTCCACACCCTTACAGCCTTTCACAAATAATGCTAAGAACAACAAGAACTCAGTTTAAGCACTTAAACTGAGTTCTTATTGTTCTTAGTATTATCTGTCAGATCAGGAGTCTGAAAATTTGCTTTTCTTTCCCTATCTGACAAATATTTTACTAGCAGGAGTTCTTAGCATATGTAGTCCCTATTTAGAATTTTGGACTGTATACTTTATATACTTAATTTCCCATTTTTCCTATTGTTAAGTAAGCATTTAGATATTAATCAGTTAATTGTATAATATGGCATGTATGTATATGTATGATGACTTTTAATTAATAAATAAGGATCATAAGATTTGTGGGGGGACTTCATCATTGTCATATAATGCCTTGTTATATACGTGGTCATCAGCCTAAATAATACAGAGCAATGAATATATTTTAAATAAATAATAATAATAATAATTTATTAAACTTGTATTCTACCCAACTCTCAACAACAGAGCTTCAATCAAAGAAATGACAATAAAATCAATATAGCATAAAAAATAAAGATAAAATATGGCAAGTGCGATGAAGCAAGGGTTCTCACTCTCCCTCACCAAAGGCCTGGGTGAAGGCATATAAATTTAATATTATTATTATTACTACTACTACTACTGCTACTACTACTGTGTAAAGGCTCAGTCTTTATCCATTTCTACAGAAACTTATAATTCTATGGGAAGCATATTAGATTTACTTCAATTAATAGAATAACTTGGCAATTTACCAAACTATTGCAATATAGCTATACATTTTGATAAACACTGATAATTATAAATATGGATAAAGTTTCAGCATTTAATATCAATTTGTGTCAAATCCATCATATTTGATATGAGCATCAAGAACAACTTTTTTCTGCAAACCATCCAAGTGGGTTACATTTTATTTCTAACTATGTAGATGTTATGTGTAGCATAAAATCATGCATCCCTACAGAATGAGCAGGGAAAAGCAATGGAAAGTATTTACATTATTAGAAATGCAATGTAAATAATACCTCATTTAAATATATGTTTATACAATGTCCTAGAATTGTTCCATTTTGGAGAAAAAGTTATTACATGGAGATTTTGAGATGAGATTTAATATTCCTATACTCCTACGGCATGGAAAATGACATCTGAACAAAGACAGTGGATTCTCCATGCCTCACTTATATCTAAAAGACATATTCTTCAGCACTAGAAATTTATGTTTGTAGCAACTTACTATGAATCACTTATAGAAGTACATTAGCTATGGATAATTACAATGAAATATATCATTCATTGAAATGCTTATGTAGAACCTACAAAATATATATGTATATGCATCCATATGTCCTGCATGATTTTCATTCTTTTATTTTATATTTCCTTAAGACATTCTGTAATTTTTATTTTTAAATGTTTGCTTTTTTGTATACAATTAATAAAAGCACAAATAAATAAACAAAATGCCTAAGCATATGATTTGCTTTTACCTTTTACCTGACCTTTAAGACTGACTTGTTTTGACTTCAAAATTATTGAAATTAGAATATGAGTTTCCTTTGATGTCCAAATTAACATAGGAAGGCATGAAATACTTTTCATTTACCATGCAAGGATGTAGATATTAAAAGTTGAAGAAAGGAAAAGGCATAAGCAGTTAAAATTTCATAATATAATCACACTGATCATGATGATGCATTACGTGAAAGACTTTGGCAAAAAAGCAAACAAAAACAGCAGCAGGAACAAAAACCATCTGGGTAAGAAGCTGGACACTCCAAACTGAAAGTAGGCAAGTACAGTGATAAATCATGAAACCTACACAAGTGACACAGTGACTTGAACAGAGAAAATGAATTGCTGTGTTCTGAGTGCAAAATATAATAAACTGAGGTGCCAAGAAATAGTAATATCTGCCAGTAATAATTTGGAGCTGAAATATAATCAGAAGCAATGTACATTACCAATAACATGAAGCTAAATAACAAATCATATAGATGAATACTGCTACTGTGTGAAAGGGGAAAAGAAACTTGCACATCTAAGGTAGATTTGAAGAGAAAATGTAAAATTCCAAGCTCTTTTAATTTGATGCTAGCCAACTTTCTGGGATTATTTGGACAAAACTTTTCTTTCTTGAATGGTAAAGCCTCTATTTTAGGCAACTACATATGGCTATATCATTTACCAAATAGCAGAAAGTTATAAGATAAATTTTAAGGAATCTAGGGAAACATAACTTACTACTCTAGTGTAGTTTACACTAGAGCTGTGCATGGTACTTGGGTTAGAGTACAAGACCAAAAACAAATATCTAAAGCCTAATACTAATAGTTAAATCAATATTGCCAATAATCAAATAAGCATTGTAGTCTTCCAAAAAAAATTAAACGACAGGTCAAATGCACACTGAAACAAAACCATTTTAGCTTGTTTGCAAAATACCAACAGGGTTGAGGTCCTCCTTACCTTGAGGGTACGATGGGGGAAAGTGTTCCATAGATGAAGTTCTGAGGCAGATCATAGTAGTTTGGGACACTAGTAGAAAGTAGAAGGCTCAAACCCATCATATTCAAAACCTTTTCCAAAGTCTAGTCCTTTTTGTTGTTGTTTTGGAGCTTCAACATGTTGCAAATGACTGTCCTACAGTAGCCATGACAAAAATTATTATTATTTTTTTTTGCTGCTTACATAAGCACCTAATGTGGAAGCGAGTGAAGAGGAAGATCCAATTTAATGAGGCTTGTCTTCAGTTCAAAAGTGACTCTTATAGTCAGACTACCATTAAACACACTAATGTTTTGATCAGAGTAACTGTGGTCATGTCAGTCATAGTAGAGGTGGAGAAAGTTCAGGACAGTGGTTCTTAGTTTCACCATTTGCTTCACTTCATTGTTTGCCAGTGTCTGTCTTTAGGAATTATACAATGCAGTTTTAAGAGCAAGCTTAGCTAGATGACTCACTTAACAACTGCTTTATTTTACAGAAAAGACTAGTTAATTAATCTTTTATACTTCAACTCATGCTAAACCTTCGACAATGAGCTGCTTTGAATTCAAGAAGGGGCATCGTTATTTCTTACCTATTGCTCCTTTTCCTTACACAAAACCCACACAACTTATCTGGCTCACGTTAGGAGCTATTTGCATTGCAAATATTATCATATTCTATCTCAGAACAAAGATGTTATAAAAAAACAAAAGAGATTTTCAAACCTCCAGCATGGACTTCTATAAATTTGGCACTCTTCATCCCTAAGAACAATTTAACTTTCTTGTAACTGTCATCTCATCTTGATAGAAAACAAAAACATTATGGACACATTAAATGTTTTGGATTTTAAAAGTATGTAACCAAAGACCCTTGAAATTATTTTTATGAAACTTGATGAATTTTATAACCTTACAGTTACTTAATTTTCTTTTCAAAATTTCATTCTTTTCTGATGGATAGCTACAACCAAAAGTTATACCCACTAGGCCTATGTGACTGAGTTCTGATTAAATACAAATTGGAGATTTAAGACTTAAACTGGCATGATTTCATTTGCATTTATAATCTACTTGAAAGACAACTGGCTTTGACCCGAACCACTTTGAGATCTGAGATTCAGTATGAAAAAAGATTTATCCATAAGCAATTCTGGAGAAACAACAAAAGGTCTAAAGTTCCTTGACTTTTGTGCAAAAAAAGAAAACAGCAGATTGATTAACCCTTTAGAGCACATTAATCCCACCAAGTTTACATTGGATATCTTCAGGGATTTTTCTGCATTAAAACTTAAAATATTCTCCATATATGTTGTTTATGGCAATGAGGTAGCATGGAAGACAACAGGAGGACACCAAAATTAGCCACCCAGAGTCACCCGTTGGGGGAGATGGGCGGCATACAAATTTAATAAATAAATAAAATAAAATAAAAATGTCCCCTTTTTTTTAAAATCATGAAGAGTTTAAAATTAAGATCATCCTTGAGCCCATATTTGGAATACTGAGAACTGAACTGAGCTGAGCTCAGACATTTAATATTTCATTAGCCCATGACAGAGCAAAGTTAAAGCTTATGATTGGCCATATTATTAAATAAACCGAAAGGTGAAAAAGTAACTAAAGCCAACAGTAACGTTAGCTTTGCCAACAAGCAGCATTGGTATGAAAGAGTTTAATGAGGTGATTAAGTTGACTGGCTATTCATTGCTATGTCAGATCCCTCTTCCCCACTATTACAGGTGAAAAACTATAAAAAGTGCAAAGTGCTCCAAAAAAGGGACTCTTATGTGATTCATGAATGTGATTTGATATTTGATCAAATGAAACAGCTCCAATAGCCATTTAGACATTTACATTTTTTCCATGGGAAAATGAAATTTGATTTTTTCTGAGTCACGGGAGAGTAAATGAGAAGGGAATATCCATAGACCTATCTCAGGTTGATTATTTCTGAAGGTCCAGAAATTGCCATTGAGATAGGTTGGGCAGTCTCTGCACAGTGCTACTTTATAAGGCTGCTATAAATAACTTAACTGTCTACATTTAAGTCTGGGACTCCGTGTCCAGATGCAACTTCCCCAACCCTACCCCAGTGTTTGGGTTCATCTTGTTACTTTCAATAGAACAAAACATAAAATAATTACATAAGAATCATTGTATTGACTATAATGAGCAATTAAATGCATTGGTAATGGCAAAAAGGTTTTAAATTGTGTCTGTGCTATATGTAATTCTAAATGTGAACAGGCAAAGAAAGAAGAAAACGATAAGTTTCCTTGCTTCATTTCATTACGTGTTCACTGCAAATAGCACGGACATATAGTGATCATATGTATGTATGTTGTAGTATACAATTTTTAAACTAAATACTAGCACATTAATAAAATAATATACTAGAATTCTAAGTAAAAACTAGGGATTATAAAAACTTTCAATAATATCAAAATACCTCCACTGTATTTGTTCAAAATGCTTTTCATTTGGTCCACAGCATTTTATTGAGGTCAGTAAAGCTTGCCCAAAGTTTAGCTAATGTTTTTAATGAAAGAGATTTCAAAGATGCATCAGATAAATCAAGTTTACCTAATCTCAAATTAAAATGTAATTTTTTTTGTCAAAATATAAATTATATAGCAAAGAACTACATGTTTTCTAACTTTTATCTGTAAGAGATACTAGGAAATGTTGATTCTGTTAAATTTATTTTGCTATATGATACATATGACTACTGGTTGTTTATAGATTCATCAGAAAAAGATTCCAAGAATATGTTCTATGCATTTTCATGGCCATTTCTGGTCATGTAATTGTAATGCATTCTACAAGAAAATATATTTTATACGTATATTTGTGTATGTGTTTATATGCATTTTGGTATATATGTTTGAAAATTGCAAACCTGGAAAAAGTGCCAATTTTGGTTTGTGTATATATTCACATTGCTATGTATCTAGTAAATCAAAAAATGGTATATTTATCTAGATATTCTAATGCACTCAATTACTCATCCATTCATTTTTTTAAAATGCTGATTTAAACTTCCAATTTTTTTCAGATATAATTCCATACTAAAAGCTATTAAGACATGACTGCAGGCCCTGAGGTTTCAAGAGCGATAACTATCCAACATATTTTAAGAAAAACAGTGCCAATGGCATTAATTCCTTTTTTCCACCTCACAACTCTCCTTTCAGGCCACTATGAAATAAAATAGTTGCAGACTCACTTTCTTTGATAGGCAGATATAGGTAGTAAATTTTAGAAAAGGTTAATTTGTACTGTATTTATAGATGACATTCTAAAGAACTACTTTTTGTTTTGGGCTTTAGTTTCTAAATATTACACTCACATGGACACAGTACATCTAAAATTAGTAACCCTAGCCACAGGCCTTAAGCCAAATTATATATTATTTTTCGTCCAACACTGTAATTCAGTTTCTAGCAGTGTCAGTGAGAAAGGAAGAATCATAAGGAAGGCTGCTCTTCAAGTTCCCAGTTGTCTTGAGTTGTTATTAATATGATTAGCTTTAAACACAGTTTTCCTGCCTGCTAAACAGCTGGAAAGAAAATAAATAAATAAATATCAGCTGCAATGTACTTGTGCAGAAAAAAAAGTCCTAGCTTCTGTCTGCACAATATAAAATTATAAAAAACCCTATTAACTGGGAGGGGGCAGCATTCATTTATTTTGTCTGACAGATTAACAGTCCTTAAATAGAATAACCAATGAAACATAATTTAGGATGCGGCAATATGAAACAACTAACAGCATTTAATTAATTGACAAAACTAATAATAACCAGACTACAAGCTTGTAGGAACTTCATGCTTTCAAGAGTTCCTTTACGTGTCCTTCAATCTGAGAAGAATGGTTTTTCAACAATCTTTCGATTAAATTTAATGAATACTATGCCTGTGCAGATTATTTTACAAGATTTCTTTACAAATTAATTTCTCTTTTTCAAAAATAATTTTATTAAAGATTATAATTTCAATAGTAAAAATTAATACAAAATGAAAGAAGGTAGAAAGAGTAAAAAGTGCAAAGGAAAAGAAAAAATGTAGAAGAAAGAAAGAAAGGAAGGAAGGAAGAAAGGAAAAGAAAAAGAAAAGAAATATATAAAGTGACTTCCAACCTTCATCCCAACAAGTATAAACAATTTTAGTAACTTTTCATCTCCTCTTAATTTACAACCAATGATCTCTTCACCCCATGTCCCATCTCTTATCTATAAACAAGTTCATGAAGCATCGTTATTTCAGTCCTGATGTCAGCAAAAGTCCATTAAGGGTTGCCAGAAATAACAACATATCTATTTTAATCTTGATCAAACAAACCAACTTTATATTGCTTCCTTTTACTTCTAACAATCTTATAGTCCATTCAAGTAATGTCATAGAACTTAATTTCTTTTCATTTCTTTTTTACTCCTTCTCACAACATTCATCCAAGCTTTAACAAACCTCTCTTGTAAATCCAATATAAAATAATTATCCAGTCACTTTCTTGGTTTATTATTTGTAATTCCCTTTTGATTTTTAAAATATCAACTGATTTCTTTTGTATGCCCAATGAAACATCTTTTTCCATGTCATTCTTGTAGCCTGTCATTTGTAGATCCACTTTTGGTACCAACTCAATCTCTCTCTTGTCAGATAAAACTTGTTCCTCTTCTGCCATTTCTTCCAAAACATCTTTTGGACACAATTTAGCCATGGAAGCAAACATCACTATCGACATTGTTAATATTAACTTCTGATTCCATTTTTCAAAAATATCCTTCAGTATTTCCAAAGTTGTAATATTTTGTGTCATTCTGTGGCTGTTAATCAGGTATATGTATTTTTCTCCTTTAAAATCTTTAATTCCCTCTAGTGTCCAACTTTCAAAATTGTTTATCTCTTTTATGCCACAGAAAAAAATTCAAAACAAGTCAACTTTCCCATGGGAAGGATTCTTTATAAATTCCAAAATCTTATTTCAAATTTATCTGGATCCTTAATCCATTTATAACTTTATAAAATCAAATAATTAGCTTTTGGCTGTTTATTTCATTTTTTTAAAAAAAGTTTTAATGCTGGTAGTTAAAATTTTCTTTTATTAAGGATTGAAGGCAGACTCACTCAGTGTTTCAGACTTGTTAACCCAAAGGTTTCTAATAGCTAAAAAGCAGTTAATAAACAATTTCCAAATGTGATTAGAAAAGGAAGTATGCAAACATAGTGTCCTTTTAAAGGCACCAACTGCAGTTTGAGCAAGATGGCTATTCCCATCGTCCAGTGCTCAAAACCCATTGGAGACCACTGTCTTGTTGTGTCCTTGTGAGAAGCAACCATCTGGAGCATTTGTGGGTGATCTCCCATCCTTTCTTTGTCCAGAGAGGTTCAAAGAGCTGGTCTATTCATGAGCTTTTCATTCTTCACCACAGTTGTTGGCTCTGCTTTTGTGGAGTCATCTTCAGTCTGCCATTTCTTCCTCTGGAAGTCCTTTACAAATTCATTTCTCAAACCCTAAGCAGTCCATAACTGCTGAAAACCCTGCAATACACTATATATTACAGTTGTACAATCTACCAATTCTATTATTAGAAACATTCTCTTATCAAGTCACTGAGTTCTAAAGCATGAAACTTATGATCTATCTAAAAGCATAAACTAATTGCATCTTATAACTGTAGTGTCTTCTAGTCATGTACAGGCTTTGTGGCTTCCAGACTAAATTCAGATGCATGCCTCAGTTATATTATGTGCATATTCAGGCTGCAGTACTCAGAAGTATAGCTTTCCTGATTATACAATTTCCATGTGCATAAGTGCAGATAATTATATACAGTCTAAGGATGCTTCCAGAAAGCACCAATTTTGCCAGCATAAATTATGGCATTACTTCTTAAAGCTGAAAATGGTAAAGAAAACTTTCTGCATATAGAGGTGAGTCATTCTCCCTCAGATTCCAAGTATTTTGGAAATATTTTCACCAGGATTGAGGCACAAATTAAAAGGGTTCTTTTCTTCTATCGTTAACCAGCAGCAATAGTGTAATTGGGGAAGGGTAGAATAAAGAATGGCATCTAAAGCCAATAACGTATGGAAAAGCCAAAGTTAAAATGACAATGTTGAATCTGAAACTAGGGGTAAACGAAAGAGACAAGAAATGGCTAGACCAAACTATATCAGCTACACTATCTAGGCAAAAACTATGCAGTACAATATCTCATTTATGACTAACATTATTAATTCATGGAAGCAGGATGTTTCATTTTGGAAGTTGTAAAACACCAGTAAAGGAAACAGAAATAGTATTAAAAATATTTAGCATGAAGACAAGCTTAATTAACTAGGCTGTTATGCTTACAGTATATTCTACTATATTTCCATGCAATACACACTAGTCTCCTAACTAGGAATGTATAGTAGTATGTAGTCTGGGTACTACATAGGTCACTTGGAATGTTGAGACATATTATAGACACATTTGCAAAATGGTAGTTTCAAGGAATGCTCTTGGGCTCTGTGTGCAACACAAGATATTATTGGAAATAGGTTATGCTTGGGACTGATACTTTGCTTGCTTCCCATTTATTTTTTATTTAAACTAAACTAACAAAAGCAGTTGTGAGCTTAGCAGGCGTCAGTGATAGTGTAGTCATTGCATTGTTGCCCTCAGGTTATGTATATAGCCTCCAGGCCATTTTCTAATTTAGGGAGGATTTCCAAAACAGAATATTTGAAAATAAAATTGATGGTCTTGTTATGACTCTTGGCTTGTAAAAGCTGTTTTAACTCTGGGGAATACTTACAAAAACTTAAACTGTCCTTTATTCTGTGCATTATCTGAGCCTAAAGAAAATGCCTCTTCTGCATCATTCAGCTCTATTATGGAGAATACACAGGTTCAAATTCTCTTGGTTTGCTAGGAAGTGAGAATGGATTACCTCTGATCTCTATCTTATATTTAGAACCTAATGGAAGATTTTTCCAGGAGAAGTGACTAAGAAAGTGATTTAGTCACTTCCAGGAGATTGAGGTAGAGGGAGCTATAGGCTCAGAATTGACAGGGAGAGCTCATCCATACTCCTCCACGGAATGACCAGTCAACTGTGTCTGGTGTTACCTCTGCACTGTCATTACCTCTGCTCTGTTATTGTTGCTCTCATAGTTCTGCCTTTTAGCTGCATTATTATACCATGTCATTGAGGTTGGTTCTCCCCACCCCTTTTGGATTGTAGGACTACAGATATGCTTCAGGAAGTCAAATGAGAGGAAAGTCCCAGTTTGCTTTGGAATAACTTAGATGGGTTTTTCTCATTTCTTTCAGAAAAACCCAAACAACTATCAATTTCTAAGAACTTGTAGTTAAAATGTACATTAACATTAAAAACATATATTTCAGTATTGGGGACTGTTACAATATTAGCCAGAAATTATTCATTCCTGAATTTATATCAATTTTCTTTCCTGACCTGTACAAAACAGGATCTCTTAAAAATAAGGAAACAATCAAAGAACAAAAGGAGACTAAGATAAAACTGTTTTAAACAGAAATATGAATAAAAGAATGAAAGAAGCAAGCTATCCCAGAATTACACAGTTACTTTGAGTAGCAATTATTCTGACATGGCAGTAAAGCAATGTGTGCTCCAAGACATTAATTATGATCAGTGCAAGAAATCTTTACATACAATTTGGGAACAACTATGTCTTCCTCACGGAAACAAAATGCCTTCAGATGGTTCTGATAAGAGAACACTCTTAGGAACCAAAAGAAGTCCCAAAATGGCAATGATTTATTTGTCTCCTTGTTTGTTTATTAAATGTATAGGCCACCCAACTACATCATGACTCTGGGACATGTACAAAGAGATACCAAAAACAAGCATCCAGAAAAATAATACTAATTCTGACTAATTAATCATCCCACCAATGGGCCCACCATCTACCTTAGCCCAATTTTTATCACATTTATATCATGACTGATATTGTCTATTCATATATAGATATCTAAGTTAAGAGGAGCAAAAAATATCCACACAGTGGTGTTCAACCAAATCAGGGCCTACAAATCAAATATCATTGCCTAGAAAGTTCTCCAAAGGGTCTATCTAGTTATCTGTCAGTGAAAAGCTCAATTATTTATTTTCATTACTACATTTTATTTCATATACATGGAGATGAGAGAAAGACAGAGTTGGGATACAATATTCTTCTCCCAAACACTCCCACCCATTTCACCCATCCACAAACATCATGAAAATGCCTTCAGATCTGAGAATGCACAGTTATTAGGGAGACCAAAATAAATATTGTCATACAATAGATCTAAACAATATACTTATAATCTTTTTAGACTTCCACAGAGAAACTTATGAAGAAATGTTGTTGCTCAGAGACTAATTCAAAGCCACAGAAGAAAGCTGCCCCAAAACACAAACTCTCAGGGATCACTGAAAATGGAATGTTTAACTCTATCAGCAATAGATATGAAAAATAAAGATATACAGGATCTAGACATTAAAATGACACTCTAATAATGTTTACCAATATCTACAATGAACAGTTCTACAAAACAAACAATTGGATAATCAAAGGAGTATACTGAACAATATTGGGTTTAATTATGGACACCTTAAATATTATCATTATTCTCCTTTGCTATCACCATCACCACCATTATCATCAAAAGCATATAAATTATCTCTACCTGCAATCTCAGGCAGCATAGTCCAAGAAAAACTGAATGATTTGTTACCTCTGCTTATGTTACTCAATGTTGCATTAGAAGAGTATATCATGTTATCACTAATCATGAAATTACATGAAAACAATGCAATGCATGTCCCCTGTGCAGGTAGTCATCTTTAATCCATGTTCATAAATGTGTGCAGAAAATTGCACTTTAATTCCCCATGTTAACATTTATATTAACTCGCTGGTTCAAATTCTGACATAATCCGAGTTTCACTCCCCATTCCTAAACTAAGCATCTCCATCTTTCTATTTGCTGATGATGTAGCAATCTCTTCTTTGACACAAATGGGCCTGAACAAAGCCTTAGTGAACTTGCTCAACCATCCAGTGAGGAGCAGCTAGTCATTAACCACAATAAAAGTAAAGAGCCTATTCCTCACCACCATTCCTGGAAATTTAAGGGCTCGAGCTTCAATCAGTTAAGGTGTTTAATAATTTAATTAAGTGAATTAAATCTCCAGGTCTCAGTGGCCAGGAACCATTAGGAAATAAAATTACAACTAGGGTATTTTGCTTATCACAATGGCAACAATCACTTCTCTGCAATCACAAAAATTCTCAGAGCCAAGGTCACCAGCCACACAGATTTGTCATTATTAAGACTATTTTTTTTTTAGAAATTCGATTATAAGTGCCCCACAGTATATTGAATACTGAGATTAGAATCTGGCCTAATTTCTGTGATGAGTCACATGGAGCATTGCTGCCTGGAATATTGGCTTAAATTGATATTTTTGGTAACACTTTAGACCCCTTGATCCTTTAGGGCAATGTTCTTTCCCATGAAAGACTGGCATCCACACAAATGTATACTATTATCTCCTGACTATCTGATTTTACTCACCCAGAATAAGCCTGGTCCAAGCTGAAAAAGCTTGATGTCAATATCCAGAGTGACCTCAATAAAGCCCCATTTATGGGTCTGCTTGTGAGGCCATACTCCTACGTAAAGAATTTTGCAAATGTTCTTTGCTAAGCTCATAGAAGAGCCATTCACTCTCAGAGAACTAAAATAACAGATTTAAAAAGTGTCAGTGAAATGTTGCTACTATTTGAGAGACAAGTAAGTTCTCTAGAACCATAGCTCATATACCTCTCCATGAGTCCATAAAACAACTGTGTTATACAGAAAGGTGTTGATCCTAACTGTTGATCCATACAATGAATTCAATATGGATTTACTAGGATGTCTTACCTCCTTAAGTAATATCCACCTTACCCTAGAAAAAAGATGGAAATTTCTTTATTCCTGAAAGATGACAAACATGTAATATATAAAAACATTTTCAACTATATAAGGAAATTGTATAGCAAAACAAGATTGGCTTTAAAAATAAAAATGAATTAATGAGGCAATTGTAAACTATGCCACAATGCAAACAGAACCCATCCCAAACTTCCTGAACCTTTCCTTTAGCTTCAAATAACCCTGCAAAATTTAAACAACAACAATAACAAATCCTGTAAGGAAGCTGCTATAGTATTTCTCCATTGGCTGTGAAATCTTCAAATCTATTGGATAATGAAGCATACGGACAAGGGAGTGAATATTCATTGTTTTTCATCTGGGACAGTGAAAAATTGACCTTTCCAGCTGAACATAATATACAACAACAGGTTTCTGTGTGTTTATTGGGAATCTGTGGGAAAGTGGGAAAGGGAGGAATAAAACATTGCTTTGTTGCATAAATTGTTCCATAATTAAGCTTCTTTTATTCATCACTGGCTTAATTCTTATATAATAGCAAGCCAGGAATAGGATATATTGTGAACACTAACCCCTAACTAAGGAATTTGAGTGGGGACTTACTTGCTTATTTGTTTATTTATTGTGTATTTTATGCTTTAGGGGGGAAAAACTCAAAGTTGCTTACAACAATAAAGTATCAGACAATATAAAAGCAAAAGCAAATAATTATATCTTTATAATAGATACAGTAGATATATATTATGTCTAGCTATTTGTATAAGCTTCTGTTTAACACATACAGCCAAGATATCTAATGTTTTCATATCTTAAAGTCAAGGCCAAATTATTTTAGGCACCTGAAGCAGAAGCAATTTTCCCTGGAAAGAAAGAAAGAAAGAAAGAAAGAAAGAAAGAAAGAAAGAAAGGAAGGAAGGAAGGAAGGAAGGAAGGAAGGAAGGAAGG
>NW_006537048.1:15481-41058 GCF_000186305.1 Python bivittatus
AAAAAAAAAAAAAGATGTCTAAATACTCTGGTAGTTTCCCCAAAAGTATATATGCCAAAGCTGAAATGCATAGCAAACTGAGATCAGTGGCATAATTTCAGCTGATACTAATACCTCTGGACTTCATAAGTTAGGTATAAATCTGTATCTAGCCTAGTTGACCCAAACTAGACTCAAAGCTTTTCACTATTGTTTTATCAGCTTAACTAGAAGTAGTTTGGTAGTTTGGATTATGAATGTTGTGTAAACCCAGCCATTATAGCTTGAAAATCATAGTTTATAGATTTGTATGTTTATGAACCCATCTATTTGTAGTTTATATAATAAACCATGGGATAAGAAACCCAACAAATCTATTTGGGGATATTTCTTCAGTGATGTGAAACACAAGATGTTGGTTTTAATGATCAATTTGACCTGCCATTTAAATATGGGTTGATGTCCAATGTATAGATGACTCTCACTTCTAATGTACATTTTGGGAGCTCAGATGGTAACTGATGATTTGAGAGCTGTTGCCCATACAATATTTCTGTTTATACATTATTCTTCAGGTAACACACAGCAGTTTACCCATGGTTCCTGTGAAGTCTAGGTAACCCAGCCTTTCTCTTTCCTCAACCCCTATACTGTCTTGATGAAGATTGCCAACAGAGTTATCTTATTGAAGGACTGTAGGTTAAAAAAAAAAAAATCCAAGCAAATCATTTGTCATGTGACAAAAACAATCTGAGGAAATCCTAGTGCAAGAAGTAGTAATTAATTAAATATCTGGCTGCTTTCAGGGTCATACTCTCTTCAATACTGCAGGTGAAGTGAACAGTTTTACCCTGATCGAAGTGGAATAAATACAGACTTCTCAAATATAGCTATAGCTGTATGTAACCACCCAGTCACTGGGAGTCAGGCAGCATATACATTTAATTGATTGATTGATGTATGGTATGTATGTTTGTATGTATACAGACACTTCATTCTGGTCAATCTTATCTCACCAAGCATGGCTTTTAATCCCATAATGGAGAGGCAGTTGCTAAATCAACAGTTGATTAGAGTAGTAAATCTATTTCAGGCTTGTATTATTTTGATGTCTGGATAACAGAAATACCGCATTTTTCCTATTATTCCTTTTAGTTTGTTATATAGAGTAACTAACTGCCATACACTAGATAAACTGGTATTGTGTTGCCCTTGTTTCTATGTATTACTGGCCCTGGATTTTCTTTAATATTCTTATAACATTTAATGGTCTATAAATGATATTCAGTTAAGATCTTGACATAAACACAATGAACCTTTTTTTAATTTATACTATATGTCTGTCCATGTTTTGAATGATACCAGTCATATTGTTATGACAGTTGTCAATCTTATGCCGAGTGTACTTCACATAATTTAGTAAGGTCTGTCTATACTAAGCTTTTTCTAACTATCCTCAGTTTTAAAAATGCATGTATTGTAGGAACATAGTACATCAATCAGCTGCTGCAATCCATGATGTTCTGAGAAAATGGTATCAACAAATCTCTATTCCTAGTCAACAAACTTCCCTGTTAACAACTGATCCATCAATATGGACATCCATCAGTATAAACTGTTAAATTAATGTTTTTCTTGTTTATTAATTGCAATAAATACATGTATTGCTAAATCTTTGGGGCCTGTTGCACTGGCATGATTTGCATGTCATGCTCTGAAACAATATGGCTATTTTCACTGACACCTACTGCCACACACCTGCAGAGTTTCCTCTGTATTTTTTGTCGAAACTCTTTAGATCCAAAATAATAAAGAAATGGGTTAAAGCAGCAATGGAAGCTGGCCGTTGCAAGTGACAGTTTGTATTCCACATAAAATGATTTCTTTTGGAAAACAAGGATATAATGGGTCACTGACATGACAATGTGAGGGAGGTAACAAACCGTAATCAGAAGCAGCAACACTATGATGAAGTAGATAGTCTGCCTCTTGGTCTCTCTGAACTGAGAGGAAGATGAATGTCGAAGTGTTAATATGATTGAGATGTAGCAAAATCCCATGATGATCAAGGGTAGGAAGAAGAACAGAAATAGCAAGGATCCAAAATAAGCAATAAATTCTGTTCGGGTGTTAAACATTTCTTTTGGCAAAACATCAAAGCAGGTGGTGATAGGAAGCTGCTGTATACGAACGGTGAGCTTATGCTGCATCAGGGGGAAGAGTGTCAGTAGAACCAGGGCCCAAGTGCTGATGCACACCAGGAAAGAGGCCCTGATTGTTCTTCCCGCTTTGTAGCGCAAAGGGTGGACAATGCCTACATACCGCTCTATGCTAAGGCTCATCATAGTTAAAATGGAGCAATGTAGGTTCCCGTATGACAGAATGGTGACCACATGACACAAGACATCTCCAAAAGGCCAATTGTTTTTCTTTAGATGGTAGGCAATTTGAAAGGGGAGGATGAAGCCATAGAGCAAGTCTGAGATGGTTAAATTAATGCAAAATATGATGGTGGAAGTCCAGGGCCTTGAATACCAACAAAGGAACAACAAGGAGATTAAATTGAGAGGAATGCTGATACTGCAGTTGAGCATGAAAAGGGCTGGCAAAATCCTCTGGATCGCATCACTCTGAAGGGCGGCCAGTGTGATATTGGTCACGTTTCTGGGACTGTTTACAAGTGGCATCTCTAGTAGACTTTTTGATGTGATGGCAACGAAAATGTCCTGAACTATCCTTCTTCTGAAAATTAGAAGAGGCTCAGTTCTAGATTTAAGAAGGAGAAATACAGGTTGGTGAAATAATCCTTCACTGCAACATAAACATTGTGTTTCTTCTTCAACTATTAATTGATTTGTCAAAAGTTCAGTTAAAAACTTAAAGCTCACCATGGTTATAATGGAGCAGTGTAGGTTCCCATGTGACAGAACCGTGACAACACAACACAAGACATCTTCAGGAGGTCCATTATTTTACTTTAGATGGTAGGCTGAAAGGGGAGGGAAAGGGAAGCCATTTATAAAATATTTTATTTAAGAACCATATAAATATTTACACTTGCTACAGTGACCCATGCCCTTGTCTACATTGATGCAATGCTCTCTACATGGGGCTGCCTTTAAAGACCATTCAGAAGCTGTAGTTAATTCAAAGTGCAGTGGCCCATGCATTAGCTGGTATTTGCCTCTGGGAACACATCACACCAATGTTGCAGCCCTGCATTGGCTGCCAATAGGCTCTGGATACAATTTAAAGTTCTGGTGCTAATCTATGAAGGCCTACATATTTGGCACCCATGAAACATGGAAGGACTACGTTTTTTCTATTGGAATCAGCCCAGTCAGTTCAATCTAACTGGGAAAATCTGCTAGTGGTTCTCACTTTGGGTGGTGGTGGTGGTCAAGGTTTGTAGACATTTCTTTTCAGTGGCAACACCTTCCAGTATATATTAGATTAGTTCTCCACAAGCAACTCAAAATGGAGCTTTTCCAGAAGGTGTTTGGGCTGTGATTTTACAGATGAGTTTGTTTTATATAATTTGTTTTTGATCTTTTTATTTAAGTGGACTGCAAATGCTTCATTTCCATATTTTTATTGTCTGTGGTTTATTGTGTCCTTTATCTCTGTGAACTGCCAAGGACCTTTGGGTTTGCGGAAGTCTATAAATGTTATAAATAAATAAACATTTATAATGGCAGCTTAACAAAGGTGGACCATACTACTAATGAAAAGAGTAATGTGGACACTTCATGCAACTAGGCCAGAGTTGCCCCAACATGAAATTTAGAAATATTGCAATATAACAGATTAACATTATGTCCTATTAGATATTGGGAGGACCACACTTTGCTTTTGACTTGTATGCTGACAATTGAACTTCAAAAAGCAATGTAGGCCAGGGGAAGCAGATAGGCAGGGATAGGACAACATCTGCATTTGATTTGATTTTAAATTACATTAAATTAAAATGTCAAGCAGTTTACTCCTTATGTATGTCATACTTTTTCTCTGTTGTTTTAGAAATTTGGAGAAGGATTGTGGAAGGTAGGACTATCTCCAAGTCTTGGGAGGCCATATGTAACCTGAAGCCTCAGGGTGTGCCCCTGAGCATTAGAAGCTTACTTTGAGTCTAGCTGTGATGGGACATTCAATACCAGGTCATAATCCAAAAATTTAAAAGAAGGTTAGCTATGAGATAGACAGACAGACAGACAGGTAGATACTGTAGATAGAATATTGAAAGGGTATGGTAAAAAATGTCAAGAGGGCAATTGCAATGGTGTGATTAACACACGATGCACACAAAAAACAGGTGGCGCTTCCATTGTACTGTTATGGGCATCATCTTGATTTTTTTATTATACCCTGAAGGCACTGTTGATATATAGGTAGAAAGAAAGAGGAGTGCTGGTTCAAGGATATATAGCACCCCAAATATCTGACTGATGGTTCGACCTCTTTCTGATGCAAAGATTTGCATTTTTAGAGTGATTTCGAAGGAGCGGTGCATTGGTGTCTCCTAAGCTTTGGTACCCTAGGCCAGTGCCTACTTGGTCTTAGCCTAAAGCCAGCCCTGAGACAGAGATATAGAAGACAGTTAAGGAGATATGTTATATATTCTAGCATTTGAATGATCTTTACCAAAATACGGTATCCATTTTTTTCCTGATTTTTCTTTCCAGAATATAATTGTACTTCTTAAACTGCTGAAGTAATTCATGGATTGCTTAGGGAACTTTGGCTATTGGTGTTCTGGAAATGAAATAAAATAGAGAGCTTATTATATGGTATGAAAAATCAGTAGATGTAGGAAGAAGTATAATAGCTATTGTAGCAGCCTGAAGTTGTAGAAGGAGGATGGGAGATGCTAAAACACAGCTTCCCAGAAGGTTGAAACAGGCAGATAGTGTGGCAGAAGCTAATATAAAATAGGGATAAATGGTTCCATTGCAGCAATGCTAAGATCTGGGCTATATCACTACAGAGAAATATGCATCCAGATGAACTATTGCCTCTACATAAGTTTTAGGTGCTCGTTGATGTAGTTTATGGGTTCCCATATGTTCTGAACTACAGCTCCCCTATTTCCTGCCTATGCTATCTGTGACTCATGGCAGTAGTAGCCCAGAACATTTGGAGAACACCAGAGGTTTTCTAATTTCATCCCAGATTACATTCTAGTTTTCAAAAGGATTTCTAAGACCCTTCAATAAAAATGGAAATATACTTTTAAAAAATAGGAAGATTGAAATCTTTTTGTAAGAATGTCTATATGGAAAAGGATGAAGATAGAGTTGGTAGGGCCTCATGTGGGGATGATTCATACTGTTAAATACTGAAAAGAGAATTCACATGAGACTGCAGATGCTTCACTCTTATTCCTCTTTTGATCTGCTTGCTTGCCCCCTGTATCCAAAATTAGAAACTGGATGACTGCAACAAACAAGGGAAGAGAGTTAGTGATGACTTACCCTTAATCTAGGAATGAGTAATCTGTAGCACTTCAGGTTTTGCTTAATCACAACTCCCCATCTTTTGTCAGCATTGCCAATGGTGAAAAATCCTAAGCATTGTGGTTCACCAATGTTTGAAGAGCTGCAGGTTCCTATCCTCTACCAGCCCCTAAGCAAAGAAGGTCTGTTCAACCTTCATGTATAGAGAAACCATGACTGTACTCATCTGTTATATCTTAGCTTTTGCTCTTCTGAACACACTATCTGACGTGGTGAGCGTATTTCAAGGTTTGCTGCACAGCATGGAAGAAAACAGGAGGCCTTTCTGAGAACCATGAAAAAATATTTAGAGGTAATGCTTCTTCATATCAAGGGTGCAGAGTGACACCCTTCAGTCTACTCAATAGTATATGGGCAATGACTTAGGCCAGGAAAGTATGTGGCTCAAGTGTTATGGTGGCAATGGCTTGTGTAACTAAAGATATAAGCACAATCTCCCAATGAATCAGTGTCTCTGTGTGTTCCCACCTTCCTATCATAAGATGGGAAATCCATAAAAATGGTACAGTAATCCTCCAAATAGGCTTATATACATACCTTGTTATATCTTTTGTGGGTGATGCAAAGCACAGAAAAAAGCGTAAGTAGTATTAAGCAAAGAGACAAAATAAGCAAATCTAATTACATCTAGTTTATACCATCCCTACCTTTCTACCTTACTTCTTTTTGAGAACCTCATAAACTGCATCCAACCATTTCTTGCTCAATATTCCCCTCCTTTCAATTCATTCACATTTTCTTCAGATATTTGTTTTGCAATTCACTTGTCATTCATTCTCTGTAAACCACCTCATGTAATGTAACTTTTTAAAAAATAAAATAAGGCTTAACCTAATTTAAGCTAATTAAAAACAAACAAACAAACCAAAGCATCAAATCCTGGTTCTATCCATATGTGCAACATGGCTCCACAAACTTTGCTTCATTGCTGCAAATGTGTGGTTTAAGAATGGTCCTGACAAATACTGCCCATTCTTGTTCTGAACGGAATGACTATTCTAAAATCCAGTCCCCCTTTTCTCTATCAAGTAGAGTTGTACAGTATATCTTCTTTTCCATAAATAATTCTGAAGTGGGTTGAATTATTACTTTTATGTATGTATTTTATAGGGTTTCCAGATTAAAAATCTGGCGATACCCCTTTGATAGTTAATATTTAATCCCATTATTCCTACATTGAAATTCCAAGCATGTTATTAAATAAGGAACTTGCATTATGGGGGCTTATTTACAGCCTATCTAATAGGACAGATAGAATATAGTGTGGAAACAAGGGAAGTGGGGCACACTGCTTGTATGGCTTGTTGTTTTTTTTCTGCCACATATTTGCTGAGTTCAGTGTGATTGTGACATGCTTTGGAAATATTAAGAAATCACTCGATTTTCCTGTTATTGTTTCATGCAAAAAAAACAGGAACTAAGTTGTTGTGGTATACATGGCATTGGGACATCTTCTTTCTTCACACTTTCATTAAGAATGGAAGAGTATTCCATGCCTCCATAGGTAAACTGTACCTTTGCTTGTCCTTGAGGGATTCAAAAGCTCTCAGAGAGAACGCTGAACTAATTTAGCACACGCACTCACTTCCTGTTATGGAGCATTTCTTTGCACATTTTCTTTTCAGTGTTGCTTCATAAATATACAGGGTATACCAAAAGTCAGGCCCAATAGACAAAGTCAGGCTCCAAAGTCAGACAAGTAATTAGATAATTACTTTAAATTTTCAAATTGATTGCCATATTCTTGTAGACACTTGCTTACTCATTTGATGCACGGCCTAAATCCCTAAAAACAGTAACATTTTCTCGAAAAAAATAATAAAACATATGATTGGCCTATGGGGCCTGACCGACCCCTCCCTCCCTCCCTCCCTCCCTCCCTCTTTCTTTCCAAACATTGATTGTGCTGAATCAGTCAGCACATCCAAGAATGTTTGAAAGTAACTCCTGATACACAATTATACAAGTGGAGAGCTCTCTGGCTCCAAATGGTTGGATGCCTTATTGAAACTGAAGCACAAGGAGAAGAACGCTCTGTTCAGAGAGATGCATGCATAAATGTTACAAAAAATAAAAGTGTATTATCATAAATGACTCTTAATAAAACTTCCGTATTCACTATTGCATGAAGAACCTGATCAAACCTCAGATGATCAGTAGCTTAGATTACTGAGACAATCAACAGGAAGACTGAAGCAGATACTTCAGGTGATACTTGAAGCCTCAATTTTTTTATCCTGCCTTTCTGCCAAAAAGACTCCTTTAGGTGCTCTGAGCTAACAAAGAATGTATTGTGCAACCTAGCAAAGCAAATTATGAAACAAACCTAAACAAACAGACCAAAAGAGACTCAGCAGCAGAAAGTACCTGAGCTTAATCACAAGTTTAGCAGAATAGCTAGGTTGATACAGATACCCCAAAGACAAACATTTAAGACACTGTGTGTCCTTCTATACCTTATGGGGCATTCCATAGCCTGACTATTAGGTCCATGCTATTATTCAGTAAGATGCTTTGAAGTACCTCTCTGGATCCATTCGTCAAAACTGTGAAGCTGCCACAGCTGGATGGAGGTTAGGCTTCTTTGAGGCCCTCCTAAGGAATACTAGACATGCATGTGGCTGCTAGTGATTTACACAGCTCAGAGCAATTCCTAATGGCCAACATACACCTGCATTGAATATGTGGTTGAAAGGATTGAAATTTACATTATGTTATATAAGACCTGCTGCCCCATCTATCCTGCTACCAAAGATACATCTCAGGCAATGGTGCCATATGGGGTGCACTAAGGACAGGGATTAGCAGATCCCCCCAGCTTTGTTTCCCTCCATTTCCATCAAACATCACCAGCTAGAAGGGAAACATCTACATCACTGTCGTTAATGTGGTGTGGGGTTGGTGAGGAGGCAAATTTTAAGTCATTATTAGACCAGCAAGTATAGTTATCTATCAAAACTGCTCTGGTTTGGTAGAAATGTTGCTTGTGGATACATTCAAAGAAGTCTGACTATCAACTGATGATAGATAGATAGATAGATAGATAGATAGATAGATAGATAGATAGATAGATAGATAATATATATTCTGGAATAGCACTAAATCCATGTCTGAAAGAAACCTGCTAATTGATAACTGCTGATAATCAGGCTTCCTTTGAAAGCATGTGTACTGAATCAGAGCTGATGTTCAGACTTCTTTTGGACATGGATTTAGCATGATTCTGAAACAGCTCAAGCTACAACTGATAGACATGGGCAGAGTTGTGACATGAAGCAGCAGCAAGAGCACCATCTCCCTCTCTCCCACGTCATTGTTCATTCCCACCACTGCCACCACTCATCAGCTGCCTTCACCTATGGTCACATCCTTTCCAATGAATTAAAAAAAAGGTCTTTAGACTAACTGTGCAGTGATACTCATGCCATTTCCCTTCCCTACCTTTTCACCCCAAAGTTTCTAGTTACTGTCCTTTAACAATCTGACTTATTCAGAAAGCTATGAAATACTGGAAAAAAAACACCCTATAGTAATTACTGGCTCATATGCATTAATATTCAGAACTTATGGGGGGGGGGGAATGAGTAAACTGATACATTGTAGGAAATAGCATTTCTTTAGATCTGTAACATAGCCTAGAGAAGTGCATCTCTCAAAGACTGAGTTTTCTGCAACAAAGACCTGTTTCTGAATGAGCAAAAATATCACCATTTATGTAATTTAATGAGCAAAATATGAAAGAGCTGTTTGGTGGCTCTAAATGTCTAGTAAATGTGTGGGTGGTGATTTTTCATAATGGGATTTAGCATTCAAATGCAGATCTGAAATTCTGGCAGTTGCAGTTTCAAATATGACTTGAGGTTGTTTGGTTGAGGAAACCTGCGACTGATAGATACATAGATAGACAGCAGGACAGATAGATATGGCTCTGTTTGACTTATTAGTGCTACACACACAAGTACATAAACACGTATGTATAGGCATAAATAGTAGCTATAGTAGCAACACATAAATACTTATTTTTAAATGATATAAATGTCCACTACATGATCTTTTCTTTTAGACATTTGAATGCCAAAAATGCTTGTCTGAGTAACACAACTGATATAGCACAGCTTGTGCTATATAACATTTTAGCAATCAAAAGTATAACACCACAAAACTGTTGCTTAAATCACTAAACACTCAAAAGGGTAACAAGCTTACCTGTTTATTTATCTGCTTCTGACTCTGTGAAATTTTATACAGTAACGAAGTATCTTGTATTACACTATGTACTTTATTGCAAAACTTCTACTTCCTTTGTTACTTTTACCTCCTTCCCCCCTTAAAAAAAAGATCATTGTTAGGAAGGAGAACAACTTTTTCAATGTCAACTTTAAATTAGCATGGGTGGAAATAATTATGTAGAGTGATTATGTCTGGAGTAGGAATGGCCAAGAGATAAGTTGCTTTCTTTCCTTTTCTTAAGCAAAATTGCCCTTCTGCAATGAAAAAAACATACTTATCAGGCATAATATAGTAACACACATACTATATTTTTGAAAATAAATAAAAAATCAGTGGCTATAAAGGGAATAGGGAAGGACAGGAGGAAGAGCCACTACCAAGGCAATGGTCAGATAACCAGAGCTCAAGCTGGGCCATAGAATTAGTTGAGTAAACATATCAGGCAGACCCTTCCCTAATTCATATCAAAGATAAAGGGATAGAGGGGGAAGCACATTCAGACTTGCACGATTGATGTCACCCCAAAAAGTTAGACCAGACTAAGAAACCAATGCCATATAGGTCAGGACTAGTTTTACTGTAACAGTTATAGTAACAGAACCTATCCTTCTACAGTGGCCTAAAAGCATCAGTTTATGTTTCCATTTTTAGAATCTGTAAAATGATAGATGATTTTCCTGCGCTCAGTTTGGAAAGAACTTCTAGGAAGATGCCTCCCACTGTCATTTTCTACAGCCTTGGATGTTAGCTTCACTGGAGTAGTGTTGCCCACAATGTCCTAGAATGAAGAAATGGCACTTAGGGCCTTTGTGTTACTTTCAATACACAGAGGGCAAGTGAGCTGGTCCAAGTCTCTGCTATGTTTTCCTGAAATGCATATCAGTCTCTTAGATTGTTTTGTTTTTGTTTTTGCTTTGCTGTTGTAGTTGAAGGGGCATAAAAGAGCCTGTAATAAAAAAGCAAACAAACAAATAGTGGAGTTTGTTTTTTCTAGAATAAGGGCATAGTGGATGTAGTTCAAAAGTACCTTGGACTTCAAGAATGTTAATATTGTCTAGAATCCCAGAGATAGAAATTTCACCGGACAAAAAGTGAAGCACTGAAGACTGAATTACTGAATTACTACAATTACCAGCTATTCTGGAAAAAAAATAAGCTGTGACTTTAAGAAAAAAAGGGGGGTAGGAATTCTAATGAAAATGGCTGGTTTAGATGAATGGAAAGCTGGGGAGAAGCTATTTAAGAAGTATTGCTGTTTCAAAGGACAACTGATGATAATTAAGAAATGGAAAAAGGTTGAATTGGAACAAGTCAGGAAGTTTTGTTCCCTAATTTAAGAACAGCTAAGCAAGATGCTGGCTAGATTCTCTGTCACCCATAGCTGGAAGAATCTTGAACACTCTCAAATCCACAACAGCACAGTGTGTGGACACCACGGGTTGAACCTGAGGATCAGGGTGAGAGGAAGATTAGTCTTTCTGAAATTACTCACAAAAAGACTGTTAGAATGTGTCAAGTTCAGCCCGGCTCAGCGCACGCCAGACAAGCTAGCCGCCATTCCGCCCAGCTAGTCCCAAGTGCGCCTGCTCAGCTTCCTTGCCTTGGGCGCAGGCAAGTGAAAGAGGAAGCGCTCAGCGCAAGTTAACTGCCGGCAGGTGGCGCCGATTAGCCACAGGAAGGATCCAATTATCTTGTAACAAGTGGGACTTCCCCAGCCACCACAGGCAGGCCGCCAACAACAGCAACAAAGAGCTCCGCAGTTCAAGCCATGATCAGCCTCCCATCAAGCGCAATCATGAGTCAGCCGCATGGAACTTGCCTCGCAAGTAAGATGGCCAGGAAACAAAGGACCCTGACTGAATCTGCCATCGAACTGAGGGGGGGAATGCCGGGGGCAAAAGGCGGGGCTGGTAAAGTGCGGGAATGGGTTGCCTATAAAATGATATGTAATCTGTGCCAAACAAACCCTAACCCTAGCTTTGTTTGTATCTACCCGCATTACACCCGAGTAAACTTCTTTGTCTGAACCTATGTTTCATAAGAGTTTCCTTCGGTGCTGAATAGGGCAACTCATACATAAAGCCAGGGTTTGCCACTGAGCTCTACCTGGGGAATGCACCAAGGAGCGCTCATCTTTTTTCCGGTGCCAGACCGCGAGTAGACCTGACTGGCTTCACCAGGAGATGGCCAGCGGAGGGGAGGGCACGAGCTTGTGTACCGGCAAGGAGCCCAGACTGGATGCCATGGTGGCGGGACCAACTCTGAGCGAGGAGAGGGGACCAGCATCCACAACTGTGCTGCAGGACGCCAGGTGGTTGTCCGGCATGGGAATAGGCCTCGAGGACTCAACGTGACGAGGAGTCACAATGAGTCGCGGCTCAGGGTCCTGGAGCCGGGAGCTGGAGGAGAGGCTCACCAGGATGGAGAGCCCCATCGAGCAGCAGCTGACGACCATGCAGGGCATGCTGCAAGCCCTGCTCTGTGGGCCAGTAGACCCAACGGAGGGGCTCCAGAGGGAGGGTGAAGCGGCCACAACCTACCCCAACTCCACGGCCCTGACGTTGCAGGGCCCGGCCCCCATGGAGGGGAATTTGAGGAGCAGCACACGGCAGATGCGCTCAGGTTCTGAGGCCTGAGCAGTAAGTTCTCGGGGGACCCCAAGCAACTACCCTGCTTCCTCACCCAAGTGAGGAACTTCATGTGCAGGAGTGGCCACCTGTTCTCACATGACCAAGAGAGCGTTGCATACGTGGCTGACCTGCTGGAGGGGCAGGCAGCCGGATGGGTCATCCGGCTGTATGACGCAAATGCGGTGGAGCTCGGGTGTTTCCCAGATTTCATGCAGGCACTCCGAGATTGGTTCGAAGACGTGACGAGCGCAAGGCGAGTGCGTGAGGAGATCCACTGGCTGTGCCAGGGGGAGTAATTGGTCGTGGAAGATGCCCTGGAGTTCTGGTGCCTGGACGAGAAACTGACTGACTAGCTGGAGTCACTGAAGATTGAGTACTTCCAGAACAGTCTTCACCTGGAGATTCTGGAGTGGGCACTCGGACGTGACAACCCCGAGATGTTGTGAGAATGGATCTGGTTGGCTAGGATGGTGGAGGTCGGGTGGCAACAGATCAGGAGGAGGGTCCGTGCTCAGAAGCCAGCCAACCCCGACCTGGATGATCCAGTCCTGGCGGAGAGGGGAGCGAGCCAGCAGCAGAGCACCAGGGACCGGGACTCATGGTGGAGAGTGGGGCTTTGCTATGGATGTGGAGGATGAGGCCACCGGGTGGTGTAGGAGGGACCCCTACCCCGCACTGAGGTGGGCCCACCATGGCTACTGGGTCCCCAAGCCCCAGCTCGACCCCGAAAGGGGGTGATGGCCAGTGTGGTGGAGCAAGGCGAGGCGGGGTGACCCCTGTCCGAAGCCGGGTCATCTGAAGAGGAAGCCACGCTGGTGGGAAATGAGCGGCGCCCGCACTGAACAACGTCCCAGTGTGGGTAGGAACGATGAGGCGTGAACACCAACTGATAAGCAGAGATTGCCCTCTCATGCAAATCAAGATCCACCTCTGTGGGGTGAGGTCGGGCGCAGGGGCGAATCTGGAAGCCTTACTTGATTCTGGCTGCACCTGGTGCCTCATACACCCCATGATGGTGTTGGGGCTTGGACTCCAGGTGCGGAAACTCAAGGAGCCCATAGCGTTGAGTCAGATGGACAGCTCGATCGTGGGAGGGGGACCGGTGCAGTACTACACGGAGCTAGTCAAAATGACAGTTGGGAGCCACTGTGAGGAGCTGCAGTTCGTGGTGGTCCCAATGGCAGACTACACTGAGGTGCTGGGTTTAGCCTGGCTGTGGCAGCGGAACCCTCACATCGATTGGGTGACGCAGGCGCTGACTTTCGGAGGTGCAGTGGAATGCATGAGGGAGACCCAGGACCTGAGACCTGCGATGACAAAGTGAGCGGCCGGCCCAGAGCAACAACGGGATGAGGAGGCTACACCTAGATGAAGCAGGACATGAGGGGCAGCAGTGGCAACAGAGAACGCGACGGCAGCAGCAGCAGTGTGGAGTGCCAAGGCTGCGTGGGTCCAGATGGTGGTGGCGGCAACGGCACCCGCTCAAGCAGTGGCGGAGGAGCCACGGGGCACCGAGAGCGTCCTGCACCCTTACCGCAACCTGGCGGGGGTGTTTAGTGAAGCAGACTCGGACCAACTACCACCCCACCGATCCAGTGACTGCACCATAGAGTTGGAGCCTGGGGCAAAGGTACCAAAACCAAAGATGTATTCCATGTTGGGGAAGGAGCTGGCCACCCTGAGAGAATTGATCGATAAGAACCTGGAAAGGGGATCATCCAACCAGCGAAATCCCTGATGGTGGCCCCGGTGCTTTTCTGGGAGAAAAAGGATGGCTCCCTAAGACTGCATGGACTATCAGGGGCTGAATGCCATCAGCACCAAGTACAATTACCCACTCCCGCTGATGAAGGACTTACTATCCCTCCTGTCCAAGGGGAAGGTGTTTACAAAACTGGACTTAAGGGAGGCATATTTCCGAGTCTGGATACGTGAGGCGATGAGTGGAAGACTGCCTTCAACTGCCCACTAGGCAGCTTCCAGTATTGCGTGATGCCGTTTGGGTTAAAAGGGGCCCCAGGGGTGTTCATGCAGCTAATTAATGAAGAGCTGCATGATTTTCTCTACCGGAGGGTCCTTGTCTACCTGAACATCATGATCTACTCGGAGATGCTGACTGAGCACGTGAAGCTAGTGCGGGCTGTGCTACAAAGACTGTTAAAGGTACAATTCTGCACGAAACTGTCCAAGTGCGAGTTCCACCGAGAGACACTGAACTATCTCGGGTATCGGATATCCAGCCGGGGCGTGGAAATGGACCCAGCGAAGGTGAGGGACGTACTTGAGTGGGAAGCGCCACGCACCTGGAGGCAACTCCAAAGCTTGGGGTTCACCAACTTCTATCGGCAATTTTTCCCGAACTTTGCCCGAGTCACCCTCCCTTTAATGGACTTGCTGAGGCAATGGGAAGGCACCCAAGCTAAGCATGCCCCTTGCGTGGACCCCAGAGTGCCAGGAGGCATTTGACGACCTCAAGAGGCGGTTCACTGCGGAGCCCATCCTGCGCCACCCCGACCCAGACCGCTGATTCATGATCCAAGTGGACGCCTCCGATGTGGTGACGGGAACGGTCTTCTTGCAGCCAGGGCCCAAGGATGCCTTGTACCTGTGCACTTATGCATCCCGGAAATTTAGCGAGACAGAATGCCGGTGGATGGTGTGGGAAAAGGAGGCGTTCGCCATAAAGTGGGCCCTGTCCACCTGGTGGCATCTACTGCAAGGAGCAAGCCAGCCATTTGAGGTTTGGATGGACCATATAAACCTGGAGGCCCTTAGGACCCCCTGGAAACTGTCGCCCAAACAAGTGTGCTGGTTGTAATATTTTGCCTGGTTTAATTTCGAACTAAAGCACATCCCGGGCAAAAGGAACTTCCTAGCCGATGGACTATCCCACATGCCCCAGCATGACAGCCAGCGGAAGGAGGTTGTGGACGCCATCATTCCCGCGACCCAACTGGCCATGACAGTGGTGACGCGCAGCCAGACCAAGTGGCAATGACGAGGCGCGGTGCTGGAACTTAACCGGGCTTTTGTGGAAGCCGGCGAGAAATATACCTGGCTGGCATCGAATAAAAACTCACTGACGGGCCAGGGAGGCTTGTGGTGGCGTGAAGGCAAGATCTATGTGCTGGAAGGGTGCCAGAGAGAAGTGCTGGAACAGGGCCATGATAATAAAAACGCAGGGCACTATGGGTTCATAAAGACTTTCCAACTCCTCCGGAGGCAGGTTTGGGGGCCGACTCTGCAGAAGGACATGGAGGCATATATCGCAGGCTGCCTGACCTGCGCAATGGCCAAAGGACTCAAGGGGAAACCCCAGGGGCTCCTCCAACCCGTGGCGAGCCCAGATGGCCCATGGCAGGAGATCACGATGGACTTTATTGTGGAGCTACCCGAAAGCAGGGGGAAAATGGCCATCTGGGTAGTCATGGACTTGTTCTCGAAACAAGAGCACTTTGTGGCTTGCAAACAGGTCCCCACGGCAGAGAGACTAGCCCTGCTATTCATCCAACACATGTACCAGCTACATGGCACCCCCCGGAGGATTGTGAGCGACCGCGGCAGGAACTTTATCACCAAATTTTTGTGGGAATTCCTGAAACAGGTAGGGACTCAGCAAGCCTTGTCATTAGGGGTGCACCCGGAGACGGACAGAGTGATGGAACGCCTTAACAGGGGGTTGGAACAGTACTTGCGGTGCTACGTAGGCTACCAACAGGACGATTGGGTGGAGCTATTACCCTTCGCAGAGGTAGCCTATAACAACGGAGTGCACAAAAGCACCAGATTTACTCCCATTAAGGTGGCCACCAGGCAAGAGTTCGTGGCCATGCCGGGGCTGCCCAACAGCCTTCCCAAATAACCTCGTTGGACAAGTGGTTCATCCACATGAACGCCACACAGCGGGCAACCCAGATGGCACTGGAGGCAGCCCGGGCAGAGTACAAGAAGCATGCTGACCGGAAGCAGCTGCCAGAGTGGGAATGGAAGGTGGGGGACAAGGTATATCTGTCCACGAAAAACCTGAGGACGCATCAGGCATCAAAGAAGCTAGGCCCGAAGTTCGTGGGACCTTTCCCCATCACCGACATAATTAATCCGGTGACTGTCTGGCTGGAGCTCTCCAAAGTGCTGGGGAAGGTGAACCCAGTGTTCCATTGCAGCCTGCTGAAGCTGCACTGACCTTCAGCCGACGCACAGGGAAGAGCCAACACCCAAACCCCTCATAGTGGAGGGGGAACAACACTTCAAGGTGAAGGAGACCCTGGATACCCAGAGGCACAGGGGCCAGATCTGACTGCTGGTGCATTGGAAACATTTCCTGAAAGCCTACAGCGAATGGGTGAGCAAGAGGCATATCAACGCACCACAACTAATCAGGGACTTTTATGACCGGTACCGCAACAAGCCCAGATAGCGGGGGGAGGTTGATCTTCAGGGGGCCAGTATGTCAGGTTCAGCCTGGCTCAGCACAGAATGGGTTGCCTATAAAACGATATGTAATCTGCGCCAAGCCAACCCTGGCTTTGTTTGTATCTACCCGCATTACACCTGAGTAAACTTCTTTGTCTGAACCTATGTTTCGCGAGAGTTTTCTTCGGCGCTGAATGGGGCAACTCTTACAGAATGGAGGAGGGCAAGAATAATGTTTATTAAAAATACATTCTTGCTAATTGATCATGGGATACTGGTAATGGGGTTCAGCTTTGTACAGGATAAAAGCAAATGGCATATAATAAAAAATGAGTATGACAAGAATCCAACCTACAAAGAAGATGGAAGGAAAGATAAGAGCCATAATGAATGTTTGTAAGTATGCTAAACAGCAACAAATTCTTTGGCTATCTCCAGCTTAAGAAAAGGGACAAGTAAAAATAGCTACCTTGTTTATGAAAGATGCTAAAGCCCTCAGAGATGTGAAGAAAAGAAGGTGTGATAATTATCTATATGACCTTAGTCTTCTCCAATATGGAGAGTTATGCTGGGAAACCAAACCAGAGAGTCAAAGTGACAAGTTGAAATTAAACAAAAAGAAGTCTAAATAAGGAGCCAATTTGAGATAGTGGTTAAGGTGCTAGACTATAAGCACGGAAACCAGATGGATGACTTTAGACCAGTCTTTCTCTCAGTCCAACCAATTTCACAGGGTTGTTACTGTGTGGAAAATCAGAGAACGGAGTGTTATGTTGAGTGATAAAAAATAAAAGCAAGATATAAATCTAACACATAAATAAAAGATAAAGTCTTGCATTTAAGAAGAAAATCATAATAATTTCATTAGTAGTATATGTAAAAAGGATCTAAGAGCCTTAGTTGCTTACAAGCTAAATAGAAGCTACTTCTCCACATTAAAGAATTATATGATTAGGATACCAAAATAAACTAATTGATTTTTTATCCCATCTTTTCCAGTATGGGGTATGTGGAGCTCTGTGGAAGACTTTGAAAAGAGACTGAGTGAGTTAGTGATACCTGTCCTGCCTCAAGTGAGTTAGAAAGCACCCCAAATTGCCCCATTCTGTATTAAATCTTTTTTTTTTTTTTTTATCATCAGAGCACTTTTTTGTTGTTTATTCACTGAGTTGCTTCCAGCTCTTCATGACCCACCTGATATAATTTTGGTTAGTAACTTCTCTGAATTCTTGTAACTTCATGCTTGTGTCATCAGTGATAACATCTATTTACATTCTCTTCTGTTAGACTCTTTTTCGATTGTCTTCAGTTTTTTCAAGTACTGGGATCTTCTCCAATGACTTTCGCCTTCACATTATGAATCCAAAATATTTAAGCTTTAGCTTCACTATTAATGCTTCCAGGGAGCACTACTCGCTAGAATTATTTTATCTTGTACTTGTTGTCCAAGATATTCTCAAACATCTTCTTCAATTTTGCATTCAGATACACATGCTTTTCTTCATTTATTCCTTCTATTGACCCGGCTTTCACAATCATGTTACAACTGGGAAATCGTGGCCTTGACAATACATAATTTTGTTCTCACTGTGATATCTCTGCCCTTTAATATATTATCTAAATAGGGTGTTTCCCCACTTCAGTTTTAACCTATTGACTCATACACACAGACAGCTGGAAATGAAGCCAGTTTAGACACCTTTTTGGATTTCAACCCTTTCTTCTACTCTAGCCTGTTTTTTATCTGGACTGCTCTTATCATGGTACCAGATTAGTGGATTCCCTGCTTCTTTACCCCTCTCACCTCTGCAAGAAAAGCAAGCACCAATTACTTTCTTTTCTGTGGGTGGATCTTTGAAGATCTGTAATTTCCACTGGCAGTTTTTTCTAAGAGCCCTCTTCAGCTGAATCCCACTCATACTTGACATATTCCTGTTTGGTGCATCCATGTCTGGACCAGTAAAAAATATAAGAAAACATCACAGTATTACCATTCTTCTAGTCACATGGGCTAGAAGGGGAAATTGGCAGAACTTTTATAATTTCACCTGGTTAAAAAAAAAAAAAGGCCCAGCCTTCCACTATGTACTGGTGAATTTGTTAAAGAAAGAAAGAAAAAACCCTCAACCAGTGAAACGACAATTAAAAAGACAGCCAGTTTCATCTAGTGGTTAAGGCCCCAGGCTAGAAAGCAGGAGGCTGTTAGTCCTGCCTTAGGCATGAAAGCTGCCTGGGTGACTTTGGGCCAGTCACTCTCTCTCAGCCCAGTTCACCTCACAGGGTTGTTGTTGTGAGGAAAATAAGAGGAGGAAGGAGTATTAGGTATGTTCACCGCCTTGAATTATTTATAAAAATAATAAAGGCGGGATAAAAAAAAAATCTTAAAAAAACAAAACAAAACCAAAAGAGGCTCATTATTTTAGGTCCATTCAGAAGAATGGAGACAGCTCAGCAGACCAGGACAAAATGGCTAAGGAGGACAATGACCAGCAACCCAAAGGGAATGAGGAGAGTGTCCCTGCCATAGCATGCAGTAACCAATTGGAGTGATGGCATTTGCCCACAACGAAATGCAGTGCAGCAGAGAAACAGTTGGAAAACACTACTTTGGATCTGTACCAGGAAAAGAAGGATGAAGTTTGCCTTTCCAGTGGATCGGGGCAGGCAGAGAATGACACTGTGCACTCCTGTCCTCAAGAAACGATAGTCCACTCTCATGCTGAGATAACCTGGTAACACAGGGGGTTCTTTATGGTCACTTCATCACTATGAGGACTTTGGACCCACCAGTAACTTCCTTGCTGTAGCATTTTCCCCCACCATAAAATGACCACCGGACCCTATAGAGCCTCTCCTCCAGTCCACTGAAAAGTCCAATGACATGGATCATTGTGGAGTCAAAGGGAAGCTCTCTTGTTTAAGGAGGGGGGACATGATCTTCCATCCCTCCTAATCTATCTTCTGTGATAGGACGCTCCTCCTTCCTCATGGCCGGACCTACCCATCTTCTGAACAGTTTATTTGTTGGCAAAATGAATTGACTTGGACACCTCCAATAGGATAATACATCTGCTTCTACCAACTAACTTTAGCTCCCCCCTCAAAAGAAAGAAAGAAAAAACAGCTGAGCATGCTACAATATGGTTTATGTTTGTTTTAGTCATTATACATTATTGCGGTCTGTAAGAAGTACATTCAATTAAGAAAAATGCTGAGTATATCAGTTCAGCTCTGCCAGACACTGTAAGCAACCTGCATTTTTCCAACCTATATCAAAAAGAAGAAGTTCTGTAATGTTGCATACAGTCATTGACCTTTAAGATGACCAACAACCTAGAGTGTCTCGGGGGGAAACCTGTATCAGGGCTTTCCAGATTAAGGGATTATGGTTTGCATGTCTGATGGTTGCTTCTCCCTCCTCAGAGATGAGATACTGAAGGGACAGTCTGTTCCCCTAAAGCAAAAACAAAATGTATAGAAGTAGGTGAAAGGTACATTATATTACAGAAACCCATTCAGGGATATTGTCTGGAAGTACCCATACAGACAATGCTCGCACACATGAGTTAGGTGTGAGCAGATTATCTGGATCCCTTATAGCCTGGATTCAGGCTGGGCCTGAGATGGAAATAGTTCTGGCTCATGACTTATGTTGAGACCTAGATGGAGGGAGTGCTCCCCTCCTTTGCCCAGTTAGACCTCTCAACAGACTTTCACCATCAACCATGGTATCTTTGTGAACCTCCTGTGAGGGCTGGAAGTGTGAAGAAGGAATTCCTTTGTAGTCGTTCCACTTCTTTCTAAGTCAGTATCCCATTTGCTGAGCATGGAGGAGTAGGCAAGCCTGGGATTTCTCTAATGTGCAGTCCTACAAGGTTTGACTCTCTCACCCAAGCTATTCAATATCTACATGAAACCACTGGGGGAGTTTATCTATAGATTTGGGTGAGGTACCATAATTATGCTGATGAACCCAGTTTTATATCACCACTCCAGGTCAAGCCTAGAGACTGAGGGTTTGCTTAGGTCAAAACAAACTGAAATTAAATTTCTGCAAGAAGGTATTGTTTGTAGGTCACCAATTTGTATTTGAAATCAATCATTTCTTGTAACAGTGGCACTATACAAAAAATATGCTCAAGTTGATTATATTTCTTTTGAATTGCACCTATGGAAAATCTCCCAGTGAATATTTTTTAAAAATACAGGCAAGCAGAATAGTTCAGAAATTAGTCTGACAAAATGAACTCTCAGCTGACTTATGTTTTTTGTAATGTAAACACAAGTCCTTGATAAATATTGTGAGCTCCCACACATATGCTTTTGCAAGATTGATGACTTGCATAAAGCAATTCGGCATGAAAAACCTTTGGGCTAAAAAAGAAAGCTTAGTCACGAGTCTGTAGATACTTACATCATTAAGACTTAGGAAGAGCTTTAGGGCAGTGGTGTCACTAAACTTTGTCCCAACAAGATAGAACGACACTTTAATGAACAGAGATCTAGTCAAAAAATTAACCAAAAGCAAGGATTATAACAGAATTAGATAATATACAAAGGAATGCTATGCTTCCCTAAAGTTATATACAAATACAAAACCAATAAGTTTATGTAGTAATATTTGGGAAAAACACATTTATATTCCTCTGCGTTATGCTCACAATGTCTACAAATGTCTTTCTGACAACCCTGTAAATATTTTATATAACAGGAATTTTCACCAATCTTTTACTATACTGCTTCTATTTATATTATTGTTTTATTATTGTTTTATTGCTAATCCATTAAAGAAAATCTTACACACAAATAAAGAGAGAGACATTTAAAGCAGTAAGATATTCTCAACATCTTTGCTTCAAAGAATACTCTATTGATAAATGCCTTGCCATCTATGACATCTATGATGCTATTTTTGTTTCCATCATTTTGAAGCTTTTTTTTTTTTAATCCAAGCTTGGGTAAAAGTCAAAGACAGATCGTCCAGTTTTCATATGACTTTTATAGGGGATCCACCTGAAAGCACTCTCAAATACCAGACTCGTGATTAATATTAAATACATTCTAATAATTATGGACCTGGCCAAATTCGTCTCCACTGCAAAAATGTGGCTCAAAAATACAAATCCTCTTGATTTTACATAATTGCTGCATGGGAGAATTTTCTCTATGTAAAACTCCCTCCAGTCGACTGGCAGGTCTGCTCTGAGAGAAAAAAAAAAAGGATGATTGCTAGATAGCAGCAAAGAGATTCAGAACACATAACTCAATCCTCCCACCTAGTGGTCGTCTGAAGGTTTGCAGGCCACGTATGGTACTCGAACCCGAAATCTACAACAAAGTTTATACTGTAATCTGCGTTAATTGCACCTAATCCCTTTCTCCCACTTCCATTTAACCTCTACTGACTTAAAGACACGTTGTACTTTCGAATAGTTTAAAACTTAATACATTTTTTTTAATAACATGAGACATACTAATCATGAACCATTGCTGAGAGGAAAAGGAGGGAAAGTGGAGAACCCTGTTGGAATAAAAAAAAAAAGTCCGATTGAAACCGGAAATGCATGTATTGTGTCCCTCTTCAATTTCCTATTTCTACATAACGATCTCTATTAGATTACAATTTAGCTCTATAGCTCCCTCACGCTCTGGCCGGATCTACTTCCGGCGCTTTAAGGAACTACTTCCTTTCCCCGACTTTCATTGATCGCTGGAGGGAGCGGAAGTGTTTTTGTTTTGGTGCCGCTGGGTACTGTGGGAAGGCCGGTGTCGTCGGTGCGCCAGCCCGCGGTGCGGGAACGTCGAGGTGGAAGAGGCCTGAGGGACAGCAGCGGCCGGTCCCTCCTCGTCTGGCAAGGACCGGAGAGCGGTGCACGCGGGATGTGCGGTATGTCCTCTGCCCTGCGTCCTTCAGCGGCACTGGAAGCGCCTCCACCTCCGTCCCGCCTGACTAGCCGAATTAATGGATATTGTAGTCCCAGGAGCGAACGGGCCAGCCCCGCTCCTGAGGTAAGCCTGATCCGGGAGCTCCTGGAGCTTCCCTGCCTGCCCGCCTGGAGAAAAAGGGCGAGGCGAGCCGGCTGTATTTGGCTTTCCTTGGCCCATCTGCCCCTGCCGAATCCTTAGGGAAACGGAGCAGCATCAGCGGGCGATTTCCAGCAGGTCGCGCGGAGTCTCTCCCTCCGTTCCTTAAGCAGCGCTGCCTTTTAGGTGTCAACGGGCTGCGAGAGCCCTGATTCTCGGGGGGAGATTGTAGGTGCAGGGCGTCCCGGTGCGTGGCCCCTGGGACTCGGTCGGTAATTGGCTCTTCCCTGCGAGCCTCCCTTGGCATCAGGTGCTGGCTCGCTTGAGGTTCTTGTTAAAAACAAGTCAATTGTAAAGAAGTCTGTCGTGGCCTTCTATCAAACTGAAGTAGTTTGCATGGCTTTTTATTTTTGAAATCTGTCTACTGTTCTCGCAACGGGAATAGGAATAGAATAGATGGAATTGGCTGAAATATGGCCAATGGGGATTTGAATCCATCTTGCTGGCCTTATTCTTGCAATAATTGTATTACCTGTGGAGTCTAGTGTGGCTCTCTTCAACCTGACCTTTATGCTGGCATGAATTCTGGGGTTGAAGTCTAACACATCTAACACATCACATTTGGGAAGATTGCCTCGACAGTTATTTTTACCTCTTCAGTTCCCAGACCTCTCTTTAAATTCAACCTGCACATACTATCCCTTTTTAAGATTATTTATATTTTTTTCCTCTTTATATCTGCTTTTATAACTTTTCACCTTATATGGACAGACCATATGTTTAAAAAATGAGATATTGGAGACAAATCAGGGCTCTCATTTGTATGTGTGATGTGTATTCTTCAGACAGATACAGTTCATCTCAGGTGAATATAGTACTTCAGCTGCACAGATCCTTAATCTGAGCCAGGAGAACTCTGTTTATGTTCCTTTTTTTCCTCCTCTTGCCTTCTCTTTTTCAAAATATCCTTAATAAATGAAGAAATATACTGTGATGGCTCAGTGGAATTTAACTAAAAAAATCAGATGAAATTCCTACTGTTGAGGTCTCCAACTTAAAATGACAACACCTGCTGAAAAGGGGGCGGGGGGAGGCAGGATTTGAACATTTTTGAATTAAAACAAAATTATACAGCAACGTTGTCTTTGGATTAATTTCTAGCATCTGCAAATGATCATCTTGGTCTTTCTTTTGGCTTGGCTTGGGCTGAATTATGGGAGTGATTGAACATTTAGAGTTAATAACATTTGGCCTAAGAAATAATTCAGCACTGTGTTACAAACATGTGCTAGTAAGATAGAATATTCTCTCCTCCCTCTTATTTAGTTCTTCTCCTCCCTGTTACTTAATTCTTGAAATCTGCTTTGGAAGATTGGAGGAGCCTCTGAAGAAGATTTGGAGGTCATGAAAAATCATGCTGTCATTTGTCTTATGCTGAATTTTAGTACCACAGTCTTGGGCTTTTGGGTGCCATAAATTCAAAGCCTATACAGCTACAGTGCTGTGGGTTACTGACCTTATATCCAAACCGCTGGATGTGAAAGGCTCTGTATTGTCATGGCACCATTTAGGTCAAACATATTATCCATATAATTGTGATTAATTAGAACCCAACACAATTACAGATCATTGGCTATCTTAGGCAAACCCACATACCTCTATTGCATAAATTTACTATACAGGTAGTCCCCTGGTTAAGAACGTCTGAATTACAGACAACTCATATTTACGAACAGGCTGCCTGTTACTGAAAATGGCAGATGACATTATCCTTCCTGGAGCCGATGAATTGCTGAAGCCACACAATGTTCTCATGAACCGCTGAAGCTCCGTGTTTTTAATATACAGCCTGTTTTCAGCAGTTCATGAAAACATCACGCGGTTTTAGCAGTTCTTCGGCTCCAGGAAGGAGAACGCCATCCGCCATTTTTAGTAATAGGCAGCCCTTTGTAAGTACAAAGTCAAAGACAGGCTTGGGAATGGAATTCGTTCTTAACCCGGGGACTGTCTGTATAAAAATTTGCTATATAATATTAGTATATAATAAATTTGCTATATAAATTTACCAAATAAATAATACATCAGGAGGATTAAGTTGAAAAAAGTGTATTTGCATTTTACATGGGATACATTTTATGGGATGCATACAGAAAATCATTCACTAATTATGTGATGTGAAATGTCCTGATAATTTCTGGGAAAAAAACAGGTTTGTATGATGAATTGTGATACATTTATTATCAGTACATTTTTAATTCTGCAACAAAATGAATTCTTGTTTATATACCTGTACGATATATTTTATTTTTCTTAAGTGAAACATTGTAATGACTTTTAAAAAGCATTTGTTTGTTTAATTAATTGATTTTGCTGAGGATGTAATTTGATGCACATATGAACATAAATTTTGCTCACCTTAGTTTAGAACAATAATTTTAAACTTTATCTTGCGCTTATATTTTCTTGGAAATTCATATGTATTTTTTTAGGATTAGGTTCTGTTGAATTTGTTGGGACTTACAGTGGTACCTTGGTTCACGAACTTAATTCGTTCCACGCTTCTGGTCGCGAACCGAATCAAATTTCCCCATAAGGCTCAGTATAAATAAGGTTAATCCGTTCTGACCCCTACGAACATGGCCGTGAACCGAATTGGTTGCCAACCGAATCAAATTTTCCCATAAGGTTCAATGTAAATGAGGTTAATCTGTTCTGAACCGTATGTATTTTTTTTTTTTTAACCACAAAAATATGAAACAAAGTACAGGCGATCTCACCTAGAGGAAGC
>NW_006537048.1:41238-56238 GCF_000186305.1 Python bivittatus
TGACCACGTGTCAGAGCAGGGAAGATGGCCGCGGGTCATGTTTGTCACCCAGTGCAGAGTTTGTGAATGGAAGCAAACTTTTGCGAATGCTGCTGTTCGTGAACCAAATTGTACAGAAGCGTTCGTGAACCGAGGTATTACTGTATTTCCAGATAAATATGCATGGGATTGTGACTTAAGGGGTTTATATAATAAATATAACTTGATTATGCCTTTTTGTCCCTTAAATGCCTTAAAACTTGTGGGTTTTAATTTTTTTTATTTTACTTTGTTTTATCATATTTTGTTTTCTGCGTTATAATCTTTCATGGGATGTCCGGATTGTGGGTGAGGTATAAATATTTCAAATAAATAGTGATTTAAAGCTTAGTCTAACATCTAAAAGTCTGCTAGGTTTTCATTAACAATTCTGTGTTTGATAAAGTTCTGCAAGGTTATAATTCATCTATTTCAATTTTCCTTAGATTTTGGTTCCTCTGAAAAGACTGGAAGTCATCTCTCTTACTTGTGATCCATCCTATAATCTGCAACCAGTCTGAAGGCCATAACTCTTGGAAGATTGCTATTTCCATTTCTCCTTATAAAAACTAACTCCTCCCATAGCTTTAGAATTCATCTGGAGACATATTTTAAGTTGCTTGCAGTTGGAGTATATAACTACATTTTTGTGGACTACACAGAGCCAGATTGTAACAGATACTAAAACAAGGAGAATCTGTTCTACATCCATCAATGCAATTTTTAGGAAACTATTAAAATGATCATATATACTGAAAAAGGGACTACTTTTTACCAGTGCCTACAATATAGATAAGCCACATACTTTTCTTGCAGGCTTTATTATTATTATTATTGTAGTTATGGCAGCCGCAACAATAGTCCATGATACTTCTGAGGCTGTAGAGCTTTGTGGTGCATATGGGTTATATCTTAAGCCCATTACAAAAATGACCATCAGTGTGGCACTTCCACAGTTAAAGCAGCCAGGGAAATCCATTTCCAATTGGGAGGTGATGGAAAGGCTAAAAGGAATGGTGCACACGCATCAGTTCTCAACACTGCGGATTTCTAAAAGCACCATGGATTTCATCCGATTTGAAGGAGAAGTAGAAAATAAGAGTCTAGTTAAATCCTTTCTTGCATGTCTAGATGGCAAAACTATCAAACTTAGCGGCTTTTCAGATATTTTAAAAGTTCGTGCTGCAGAATATAAAATTGATTTCCCTACACGACATGACTGGGATTCTTTTTTCCGTGATGCAAAAGATATGAATGAAACTTTGCCAGGGGAAAGGCCAGATACTATCCATTTGGAGGGCTTACCTTGTAAATGGTTTGCTTTAAAAGACTCTGGCTCAGAAAAACCAAGTGAAGAAGCTCTTATTAAAGTATTCAGCAAATTTGGAGAAATCCGTAATGTGGATATACCAATGTTGGATCCATATAGGGAAGAAATGACTGGCAGAAACTTCCATACGTTCAGTTTTGGAGGCCATTTGAATTTTGAAGCGTACGTTCAATATGAGGAATATGCAGGATTCATCAAGGCTATGAATGCTTTACGAGGAATGAAGTTGATGTACAAAGGTGAAGATGGCAAAGCAGTGGCTTGCAACATAAAGGTGATGTAGTGCTGAACTCTTCTTGATAGAATGTTTTCAAAAAGTTGCTCTTAATTTCAGGCATATATTCTGCTAATTTATATTCAGAAACTATTTTTCCTGTTTGGGGTGAAAAGAATAGAATGTTGTATCATATTTTAGCAAATCTTCAGAATTACTTATCCAACATGTGTACATTAACTTTCTACAAATAGCAACCAAGGAAGTGTCTGTTAAACTGCAAGAGACAGTAGAAATAATAACTTTATAAAGGGTAATAAGTTCCAAATTTAAAAGATAATAAACTACATATTACTAAAATATGCTGTTACCAGTTAAGATATAAGTTAAGAAAATGTGCAAATGAAGCAGAAAGTATTTTATTTTTCTAAGGGAGATATTTTAAAAAAATACTATTGATAAATATCCATCCTTCAGTGAACGTAAATCCATTGTACCATTCCTCTGAATATTTGCTTTTTGTATTTTTTTCCCCTGTGTGTGCACACTTTTCAAGGAAACAAGAAAAGCAATAACATTGTAAATCAGAAGTGGGCAAGTGTCCTGCAGCTAGCAATCATAACTTACTTATTTATTTAGCCCTCTCATGATCTTCAAGAGAGCTGTCCAAATGTTATAATGTCTCTGGAAGGTCGGAGCAACATTTTTTGCCTCTTTTGGGAAGAGTTGGGGCTTAAAAGAGCTTGTGTGTGGCTTATACATTGCAGAGGCTTATTTTGCCCTAAAAGCCTCCCACGGCAAAAAAAAAAGAAAAAAAAGAAAAAAGGGCCCAATTTCCTTTGAGGACTTTAGAGGTTTTATAAGGTGCAGATGGTGCCTTAAGCTTTTGTAACCCTTAAGGCACATTTTTTGTCATCTGACACTTACCTAAATTTGCAAAAAAGGGAAAATGTTTCACGTCACCTATTCCAAAGTTCTGGGCTTGACACTGTTGTAGGAGTGCTGCAGTGCTACATGTGGCCCTTGGGTGATTCATGAGTTGTGTATGCTATATGGAAATATGCAAAAATAGCTTTGTGAGAGAATAATACTACATAAATAGGTATTATCCTGGAAGCCCCCTTTCAAAATACACATTTGCTGTGCAATTCTTAAAAAAAAAAAAAAAAGGTTACAGATAGTCCCCACTTAACAACGGTAATTGGGACCAGTAACTCTATTATTGAGAAACCCAGTGGGAAGTCGAAAAACCACTTGTAATCATGTGACCACAGGATGTTGCACATAAATATGAGGACCAGTTGTAACTACTGGACAATGGTTCAGTGGCATCATAAGTTCAAACAGTCGCTAAATGAGTGGTTGTTAAACGAGGACCATCTGGGCTCAGTTGTAAATCCCACTAAATTCAACAGAATTACTGCAAGATAAATGTGCATAAATTTGCAGACAGGTTATTGGATAGAACATACTCAGATGTTTAAGTTAAGATCACAGTGGCAGGCACACACGACACGGCCTTTTCTCTAGTGGCCTCATACTTAGGCACATAGTTTTATTAGAGACTTGGCTATGCTTAAACGGATTGTAAAAATCAGTGTATTTCAATCCACTACTAAAAATTGCTGGATGGTACTCTGTATATTTTATGTTTTTTATTAGAACTGTTTTTCTTATTTTTGTTAGAGTGATATTTTAAGCTGGCTTATTTGATGTATGTATAATAAATTTCTATTACAAATTCTTATTTTATATGACATCTTGATAATTCTTATCTTTAAAGATAGTTTATAATATTTTAAAATACTAAGTAACACATTTTCCAGCTATTTTCAACACCATTAAAAATAAATGGAGGCTGGTGGAACAGTGAAAAAGAAATAAAAAGGATAAAAAGTGGTTTATTAAAAAGGTCAAGATTTGGAGCATGTCTTTTTTCCCCCAACAATAAATAAATTCAATTATTAATTTAACTGGTTATAAATATCAAGGGAGTCATGAACCATTTATGTAATGACTATTGATAGAATAGTTGCACTGGAAGAAATAGATTATTTTCTTTTTAAAATTTCTCTGTTCTGCTGTTTTCCAGTTAAAATAGTGCAGAGTAGTATTATTTTAATCCAGACTCTTTCACTTATTCACTGAAATCAGTGATACCTGAATTAGACTTGGTTAAGTTATAGTATTTTTGTGGGTCTAATATAAATATGATGAAATCTGGAGCAAAGTCTGTTCTATATGTTCTGTCTAATATGTACTGAAAACAAATATTAGAATTTATAATGGATAGTACTTACAATTGGCTGATATCTGCATTCTTCCCAACAAGTGAATAAACTAGTGTTTCACAGAATATCTTTCTGTGTAGAAAGATAGATAGCTGAATACTCCATTTACTATGGGTTTGGTATTCTAACATCTTGTTTCAGGCCTGAAACTCTTTTGGGGATTCTGAGTCTGATCTGTTACCACTGTGATCAAAAGCATTAGGTTAACAAAGACTGATAACATGTCAGAGTTGGAATCTTCTTTATTATCATAGAATGGTTCCATCTCAAAAAAGAGGATGAGAAGTTTATATATCCATATGCTTGTTTCTACAATTTGGAATCAGAGACTTACTTTTAAAAATATAAGATGGCTTATTACCTTTTATGCTAAAATGAGTAACCACATTAACTTAACAATTCTTTATTTTCCATGAACCTTTAGCTTCTCTAGCATCAGTGTTTATCCCACATTCAGCAACATATGATAAAGCTATAATTTTATGTACACCTACCTGGGTCTAGGTTCCACTGAACATAGTATGAGTTACCTCTGAGTAGACATGAAACAAATTTAGAAAATTATTCCCTTCCAATTGATTCAAGTACTAGGGTAAACACTGTGCAGCATTTCCCTTTATTTTGTTATTTCAGTTTATTCAACAAGCTTAGAAAACCTTTTTGATCTAGTGTCCTGTGGCAAAATTTGAGAATTATTGGTGTAACGAACCTCTCCAATGAATACTTTCAGGCAGAGCGGATTGCAGTGGGAAGTAGAAATTATTCCCTACCAGTTTTATTAACTAGAACATAACAGGTATTAATTCACCTCTCACCCACCACCCCCTTCTAAAGCTCTTAGATCTCCAAAGAGATCCCAGCCCTCCAGAGCAGATAACAGGGATACACCTTGCACTGGTCTGATGTTATCAACTTTAGTAAAAATGTCTTTTCACCTGCATCTGTAAAAGGTTTCATTTGATTCAACAAAACACCTGAGTGATGCATCAATTAAGAAACGTCAGCTTGAAAGACAGAAGCTCCAAGAGCTTGAAAAACAAAGAGAAGAGCAAAAACGTAAAGAAAAAGAAGCAGAGGAAAGACAAAAAGAGGAAGAAAGGTAGGTGTCATTCCTTCATAGGAAATATTACAGATATTATAATATCTATATTATAAGATTATAAGTTTTGCTGTATCTGGACAATGCAATATTTATATGTATATTGGACATAAATGTGTGTGTTTGTAGACACTGAAGATATTTCAAACTAATTTATGTTTCTGAGATTTATAGGAAAGCATATTTCCAGGTATTGTAATCTGGCCAATAAAATAGTACATATTAAGTCTGGAAAATTCTATGCATCCGTCAGCTGTCAGCATAATGTACTATTCATTTTGCATGTTAAAATAAAATAAATATATCTCAGTGAACAGATGTTTTCTAGTTCTATAACTAAGCTGAGGTATTAAAACTAGATTGATTTCTGCCATTCTTATGCATTTATTTAAGATATTATAAAGTTACTGTTGAACGAGTTGAAAATACAGAAACCTCCAATCTTTGGTAGGGCTAGGGCTGAGAATATTTCCACTGGCATTCCATCTTGTAAGTGGCGTGGGAATTGCTCATATACTCTGTAATTTTTACCTTTTTGTCATAAATAATAAACATGTTCATGTTTAGAGATGGAAAGATTCAAATAAAATTCAAATTATAGCATCATGGTAGAGATCCTGATGTTATTTGCAGAAATGTCATCATGATATGTTGGTTTTGACTACATTCTCTTTAGTAAAAAAACAATAAGTCTATAGCCATTGGACTAGACATCCAGTGATCTGCCTTTGTATGCATTTTACATCAATATAGCAAATAATAATGTGTAGAAAGATTTAAACTTGGGACAGTTTAATTAAAGTTGCTAAAACAACTTTACATTGGCTTAACCTTCAAATGAATCTACTTGACCTTTAAATACTAAAATTTAAGTAATATATGTTTCTGTTTGAAACATGAACACCTGAAATTGCATCTACCATGTCTAATGTGATATGCCTTTCTAGGAAACAGAAAGAACTTGAAGAATTAGAAAGAGAGAAGAAAAGAGAAGAAAAATTGAGGAAGAGAGAGCAGAAACAAAAAGATCGTGAAATACGTCGAAACAAGAAAAGGCTTGAAAAAATTCAAGCTGAAGAACAAAAAAAATTACAAGAAAAAATAAAACTAGAAGAGAGGAAGCTTCTTTTAGCTCAGAGAAATCTTCAGTCCATTCGACTAATTGCTGAACTACTAAGCAGAGCCAAGGTAACTTTTTTTTTCCCATGGAAAAATCCCCCCCCCCAAAGAGTGTTATTTTTAATGGCATATGCTAAATATATACTCTTAAGATTAAAGTCATGCATATCATTTGTCAGGTGCTTCTAATTTCCTGTTTTTCTAGCTGTTGTATAAGTCACTATATCAGTCATTGCATTTTATATCAGAATTGGGCTTTCTCTAGGCTAACTCTGTAGCCCTATTTCCCCTTTCTTGTTTGGAGGATTAATATGCCAGTTGTGTTTTCCTACATAACAAAATCAACCCAAATAAAAGTGGATGGGCAGAAGGGACAAACATCAGGATATGGGTATCAAAGTCCTCCTTTTTCTAGAATTTCCATTGTTTCAGTTTCTCCAACCATGATCTACTTGTTTGAGTACAGTACACAGGGGCTCAACCCTTGTTATAATCCTGCCATTATATTAAGGAGGTTTTGGTTAAGAAGACTCTTTAGGACTTTGGTTTAGTTTGTCAGCTTCATAGTATCAGATTGCCTATACTTTAGGATGTGAATAATGATAATGTATGACTTATTATTAAAATTCTAGCAATGCCTTCTAGCAATTTTGTCAAGGAGAATAAATGCACTTAGCTAGCCTGATGACCTCCGTGTGTTAAAAGCTTTTTAAAAATCTCATATAAAGTTCACAAGTACAGAGACTAAATAAACTTTCAGTCTGACTTCGGAGGTTGATCTTTGTATTCATGTTAATTCCTAGGCTTTAGGTTGATCCATCTCAGAAGCGATTGAATTTTATTAGTATTTTACAAATTCCACATAAGAAAACCAAAAGCTTTTTTAGATTTATTACATAAGTATGATTGTCTATTGGATTTTTTTTTTAAATGATGCAGGTTTGACTTTGTTATAGAATGTATACATTTCCTTTTTCTTCAATATTGTTAGGCAGTAAAGCTTCTGGAACTGGAGCAAAGCGAGGAAAAAATCCGCCTTCAGGAGCTGGAAGAGAGGAGAAAGCTGCAAGAAGCTGAACTCCGACGAGTAGAGGAAGAAAAAGAAAGAGCTCTTGGACTGCAGAGAAAAGAAAGGGAATTGCGAGAGAAATTGCTCAACAACCTTATGAGCAAGAAAATGGAAATGACCCATGTGAAAAAGTATGAGCCTAATACAGTGCAGCCTCCCTCTTGGAAAAGCCTCGCGAGTGTTCCCCACTGCATCACATCTACCTCAGTGCAGTCCATCTTGGCCCGGCCACTCCAGATTTGTCAAAGCAGCGTAGCAGCTAATGAAAGTTTTCCTCATCTAAAGTACTTAAATGGGAGCCTCCATGAGGATGTTCTTCAAGACACTATGATCAGTATTAATAACAAGGATAAGGTTTCTGACGAAAGTAGTTCAGGTGTCCTTTCCAGTGTACCTGCAAATCAGCAACACAATAGCCCACCAGACCGTGATAAGGTCCTTTATAAGAAGGACTCCCTATCAGAACAAGGCAAATGCAACAGAGAGCCGAGCAAGGGGAGAAGTCATTCGTACAGAGACTCTTGTAACCACCAGAGCAAAAATAAAAATGAAAAAAGCAGACACAGAAGAGACTTAAGCAGTGAAGATGAAAAATGCAGAAAAGAAAGACGCCTTTATAAAAAACATTTGAGAAAAAGTAGCAGTCCTCACCAGAGGAGCCCAAATCTGGAATACGCACGGCAGAGGCAGTCATTTAGTAGCGACAGAGAACGGGATAAAAGAGGCCGCAGCCACAGCCACAGCCACAGCCGCAAGAACACCGGGAAGAAACAAAAGCATCGGAAGAGATCTTTGAGCAACCAAAGAAGCACTTGGAGTAGGTAATAGAGGATTTATCCTTTTCTAAGGGCTATTTTGGAGAAAGAACTGGAGTGGATCTCTCTTTTGTCTGTCTCACGGAGAGAAAGGAAATTGAATTTTTTACTTGAATGGTTTGTAGAGTTAAAAGATTCATAACCACCCTTTTCAAAACTTATCTTTTGTGACTTATTTGTCAATGTTTTGTTGACTTATTACAGTACTGTCAATTTTGATCATTCTTGCTCACATTTACACTGTGATAGCCAGCTTAGTTTCACTTATTTCCAGTATCCAACTGGGCTCTTTTTAGTTTGTAATGACTGTAATCACAATAAATTTTGTTTAGAAATCGGCATGTATATGTTTCTAATAAGAAATGTAAACTTTATAAGTCATGACATACTTGATTCATTAGAACTCAGTAATTCCATGCAGGACTTTTTGCTATCTAAATTGGTGCTAGATGCAACCATATTTTTATATAGTGCTGTGATGCCTTCTTTGCTATTTTTGCCAACTGCATACTTGATAGATTGTTTCCTTGACCCCAAATGGTCATGTTGTTTACTCTTTTACATGTTTTGAGGTTCTGTTCCCTTTCAAAGCAAATATCCAGGATTTGAGTGGGAAGGGGGCATCCAAGAAAGTAGATTACAGGATTTCTGAGGTATCAATATTTGATTTTTTTCTTTAAAAAAATCAAACTATTGATTTTTCCTTAAATGCAGTTTTCAGGCATCTATATTTGAAAAAAGGGCCTTTCAGCTAAGTAATATATATGTGTAATGTTCAGGTTCAAAGTTGTATTTTCTCCTTTTATAACATCTTTGCTTCAAGAAATGAAGCTCAGGAATTTCCCTAAAATATTTTCATAGTGCAAAACCAGCTTTCTTACCATGTAATGGTAAAACTGCAAAAGCCATTGCCAGTGAATACAAACTGCTTTGTGTCTGGAAATATTAAAGATCTATACATATACTCCATTAAATCTGACTTGGCTTGTGTTTGAAGTTTTATTCACTTTTACAGAATGGTTAATATAAATTGGAAATATACTGTATGTGTACTGCTTTTTTAAAAAATAGAGTTGGACAGTCTGCCAATGGGGGCTGCATTTAGTTTTGAAAATATTTTGGCTTGCAGGGGCTCCTGGATCTTAGAAATGATATAATGATTTCATTGGATGGGAAGGTCAGTTATTAATTCAGGGGAGGATTAATGGAATTGATGAAAAACAGTCATTTTAGCAGCACAGTCTGGGAATGTGAGAATCAAGCTCTCTATTCTTCTCAACTTACTATTTTAAAGATGGCCTAATATTTTCTAAAATTAAACTGGCAAGTTAAGCACCAACTTCTACAGGTAGTCCTCACTTAATGACCATTCATTTAGCAGCCGTTCAAAGTTACAACCATGCTTAAAAGCTACTTACAACTGATCCTTGCACTTACAACCATCATAGCGCCCCCCCATGGTCACATTATCATCATCCGGGTGCTTGGCAACCACCTCACACTTATGGCGGTTGCAGTGTCCCACATCTGTGACTGCCATTTGTGACCTTCCCAGCTGGCTTCTGGCAAGCAAAATCAATGGGAAACCACATGTTTTGCTTAATGACCATGTGATTCACTTAATGACCACAGTGATTCGCTTAACGACCACAAAAATGTAAAATTGGCTGCGGTCACGTGATACCTCATCTAACGACCACCCCACTTAATGATGAATTTTCCAGGCCCTACTATGGTCATTAAGTGAGGACTACCTGTATTAGAAAATGAAAACATGAGTGGCTGCAGAATATTGTTTAATTTGCAAATGTACCTTCCTGTCTTTAAAAAAATGGAGATAAAGCTGAATACATCCTGGGGACCTAAAGGGACTATTAGGGAGCATTCTGATCAGTTTGTTCACACACAAACACGCATACATATACACATTGTAGCAATTTTGTAAAAACTACTGTGGCATTCTGTAAATGTATCTTCCATCCTAAGAAAATTGCCTGTTCCCAATATAGCTGTACCTTTTGAGAGATGATCTGATGTAACATATGGAATCAAAATAAGTTCTGATTTTCTTGGCTGGTTTTTAAATTTGGGAAATTTTGGATGCTTTGCATGGGAAACGAGCCAAAAGGAATTCATGTGCTTAAAACAGCCCAGCACCTACACATGACTTTTGTGAATGTCTTCAAACTTCCACAGTGTTCAACATTGTACCACCGTAAGGTTACCTGATCCCTGTAAGGTACTTTTCAATGATAGGTAGGCTGCTGTGGGAAGGTAGAGTCAGAAGATTCCTGCTACATGGCTAGAGGCCAAGTTCGAGATCTTGAAGTGGCTTATGGGAGAGTGCCAACCAGGTGTTTTGACTGTGGTTAAAATGTATCCTAACACTTCATTCAAATGTTATATTCATGCTGCTGTTTCAAATAATATGTTGCTATACATTTCAAAATATAACAAATCCTGATAAAAGTATCACTGCTTTTTTCCCCCCTGAAATCAACTTAAAAAGCAAAATTTAAAACTACATTTTTCCCTTTTAAATCATGTATTTGAGAAACCACCCCATGAAACAGTTCAATTTGTGACCTAAATAACCTCAGGTGAATTGACCATTATGTACTAGAAAGACTTTTCTTTAATTTTCATATCTGGCTTTCAAATAAATAGTGCTATTAATACAAGTGCAGTTTTGAATGCCTAATCCAAAATAAATGAACCAACTTTCCAAGGGATATCAGAATGCCAGTATTATTTCACATAGTCATCTGCTGTGTAAAACAATTGTGCAACACTAATTATTCTTGTAGCAATACTAATACTATCCTAATAACAACATGGATTTGATCACAGGAATAAAAACATGGTTGTAGGTGAAGATCCAGACAGTCTGCCAGGGACTGCAGGTACACCATGTTGCATGCTACAATTATAAATTGAAAGTGTGTATACAAATCAGTTTGAATCTCTGTTTATCAGCTTGTGACTATCATTTAGGAAGTTAAAACGTATGTGTTATCCCTTTTATCCCATTTAATATTAGTATGTACAGTGCTTTGGAGCATAGAAGTAGTTCCTGCCTGGAACACCTTGAAGTGTTTTATCTCTATAGGCCCATGTTGCCTTTGCTAAAGCTTTTTCTTTTAGATATATTGATTTGTATTGTTTATAAAGGGCAATATAGTCATCATAGTACTGGATTTACTTTGGAGAGACGATTTGGATCCATGTTGAGCTATACTGTAAAACTCATTATCTCATCTTGGTTCAGTCACGTTTTTTCCAGGTGAGTTTTACTGTTGAGAGTCACTGTTGAGAGTCACTGATTAGTCAGTCTGAGACGTTTTCCTGGGACTATTTCTAAAGCTCCTGGCTTAGCTAAGCTTTGATGCAGAAATCTATGTGAATGGGTATGTCTGTCGCTGGAAAGTCACAGATTCAGTCTTCCATTACCACTAAACAACTAGTTAAAAACGCTTAGATGAAGTACAAATTCATATTTATTAGCAGTTACTAACAGCTCCTAGTTAAAAATCATATGTTTAAATCAGTGTTTTGTCAACCTTGGCAACTTTAAGATGTGTGGACTTCAATTCCCAGAAGTCACCAGCCAGCAAGCTGGCTGGGGAATTCTGGGAATTGAAGTCCACACATCTTAAAGTTGCTAAGATGAGAAATACTGTTTCAGATCAAAACACTGGGTTTTTTTTCCTTAAGTGTAAGTGAAAAGAAGGTGCTGATTGCCACATATTGAGCTATGGAGACAGACCTCTCATATATTCTTTTCCAGAGGCAACTTCAGCAAAAAAAATTCTGTTTTCCAATGTCCCTCTCTCTTTTTTTTTTAAAGTGGAATGTTTTAAAAGCTGCTAGTCAGCAACTGAGAATAGTGAGAGACAAGGGCTTTGCAAGCAAGGCTAGTCTCCATATAACTTAATTTGGAGCTGCCTTGAGTTACATGTCCAATGACAGCTATGCAGCAACCGTAGAGTGGAAAATGTTCATTCCTGCTCTTGGAAGATGGATGAGGAGTGGCTGCCTATTTGATCTCCAGTCTCAAGCTTGGAAACTTACATTGATCAGCTAAGATCTGGAAAGGCGCCTGTCTATGACCTATTTTCCCTTAGCTGATTAAGTGTAATAAAGCTGATGAGCACTAACACTGGCTTCATTCTTCATGTTAAACTAACAGGTCCTTTTAAATCTCTAAAGACTGGCATTAGGCCATTCTATTCCCTGTCTCATCTGCTACCCAGTTAGTCCTTTAAGCTTTATTAGGAAGCTCTGTCACAGGCATTTTTGCTGGGAATATCCATGCAGATAACAGGTAGACTTCAGGGTCAGATCCTCCACACTGAATCATTGGCTTTACATCACTTTTTGGGCAAATCTAACCAAAACCAAAATCAGGCCTTTCTGCAGCGTTTGTTGATTCTCTTCAAGGGAAAATCTTTTGCACAAACTTAATGCCTCTTCAACAGACCATTATATGCTTGCCTTTATATATAACTATATAACAATACTATTTGTGTCTATGACATAACACAGCAGACATTTGTAGGAAGTGAAACCAACCTATAGGAGAATAAACCAAGAGCGTATGTTTGCCTCATTGCTATTTCATTTCTACATCAATTCTAGAGAGACAGATTTAAGTAAAATGGACCATCACTCCCAACATTAAAAACATAAATTTAAATAAAATGGACCATCACTCCCAACATTAAAAACATCGTGTTGCTATACATTTATGATGCAATTCAGAATATGAGAGAGACAGTGTGTTGTATGCTTATTGATTTACAGAAAGTGTGTGCTAAACTAAATTTTCATTTCAAAAAATGAAAATTTTATGCAAATACAGAGTTGGTGGTTGGTTGCTGAATGTGATAAGGGATTATGGAAATAAAGCATGCAGGAGTATAAATGGATTGGTTCAACATTTAGTACAAAGTAACGAGTATGTGATGTCCCTTTAATGTTGAATGTATTGATGAATAAGGAATGTTTATGATAATATTGAGAGTATGTTGGTTGGGAATGTGACCGTGCATGTATTTTTTGTATATAGAGATGCCATGTTGTTAGCTGAGAACCCAAATGAGTTGCAGTGAATTTTAAATAGATTATATAAGGCAACAAGGAGTATGGATCTGAAACTTAATGTATCAAAGACAGCATAATTTCAAGTTCTATACAAATGGTTAAAAAAAAAAACTAGGGGACATAGAAGAATTGGCATGGTTGGGAAAATGTTTAGTAAAATGGGAAAATAGACGGAAATATAGAAATGGTGGTAGAAAGGTAATTGGACTGTGAGGCATGAATGTTTATCCAAAGAGGTACAAGTGGCATGTATAAGGGCATGCGTCAGCTCTTATTCCCTTTTGTCCTGCCACTAGTGATTAAAGTTAGCCTAGAAGCTTTAAGCATTGTATGGAGGTCTGTCTCCACCTATTCTGACCGACAATATCAAATCTTAGCAACCACAGAGATTTTCTTCAGGATGATCTGTCCCCAACCCCATCCTTTAAACAGTGTAGCCATTGCCTCTATAATTCAATGCACGTACCTTGCTACTGGTCATTCTGTTCTTCTTTTCCTTCCACTTTCCCAGCATGATCAGCTTCTCAAGAGAGTTAGGTTTTCACATATGTTCCAAATATGTTAATCTGAATCTGGTCATTTGTGTCTTGAGTGAGATCCCTGATCAAGTTGTTGTATGATTCATTTGTTTATTTTCTTGGCTATCCATGGTGTTCTCAGGAGTCTTCCCCAATGCTGAAGTTCAGGAGTGTCAATAATCTTTCTGTCTTACTTCTGTAAAGTCCAGCTTTTGCTTCCATAGGCTGCACAAGGAAAACCATTGCCTAATCTTTGTAGGCATAGACATATCCTAGCATCTGAATATCTTTTCCAAGACTTTCATTGCTACTCTACCAAGTGCTAGTCTATTTCATATTTTTTGTCTGCTGGATATTGTTGATAATCAATCCTAAAAGGTAGATCTATCCACCTCTTTAAAATCTTCACTGAGCAATTTCCTATGAAGTTATTAAAAAGAATAAGACTCATCATCCAGGGAACCTTGGAGAAATCCAGAAATTTGCAATCTTCTATTTATTTGAACTCTAAGTTCAAATTTAAACTCTAATTTTAAAAATGTTATGTTACTACATTTTTATTCCTGAAAATTTTAAAGAAAGGAAGGAAGGAGGGAAGGGGAAAAGGTGATCATAATAAACATTCTGGGGTATTTGGCTAGAGTACCTTAAAAATATTATTGGTGAGTGTGAACAATTCTAATTTTATCTCCTTTTTAATTAGTAATCATTTATACAAAACACTGTGATTGTGCAGAATTTGCAATGTGCTCAATCAATTTAGTTATGGAACATATAATCCTCTTCATCATTCAGAAGATTCTAGTAAATCTTTTTAGCTGATTATCTCTGTATCCCCAAGAGGCAGCTGCTATTTAAATGTTCACAACAAGTCTTTTTGTATCTGATTTTAATCAATGATACAGTTCATATTTTAACATTACAGCAAGATTTTGCTTTATGTGAAGTCTGTTATTTCTATATAGCAACTTCAACTCACTGTATGAATGAATACATCTAATTTATATCTATTTCCAAGTGCTTTGCATATAGAATCAAATGTGCAGAGCACCTCACATAGTAATAATCATTACAACAGCCCTCTAAAGTAGCTTGCCCAATCTGGTGTCATGGGAACTCTAGGAACTTATTTCCAACACATTTGGAAAGCAGTATGCTCCCACAGGGGAAGCTTTAGTATAAATCAGCATTATTATCCCCATATTACCAATGGTGGATTGAAGTGGGTATAAACTCAGTCAGAAAGTGACTTGCCTAAGGCAATTTAATGAATGATAAGGCAGTAATAAGGTTTAAGTTGGGTACTGAATCTCATAGCCACTATCCCTCTCTATCAACCCTTAACATGCTATGAATCTATTTTGGAGGCTTAGTACGAGATCTCTACTGATAACTTGCAGAGTAAAATAAATATTCCATTGCCT
>NW_006537048.1:69969-80501 GCF_000186305.1 Python bivittatus
CTATTTTCACTCCATTCCAACAATTATATGGAGTTCTAGTATTGATGCAATTCACCCACATGTGAAAGATTATAAATAAGTGCCTTTCTTGTCTTTAAAAATTGAGGAAGTCTTGGATTTGTCTGTAGAAAGACTTCACTTTCAGGTCTCATTGAATGGCAGTAATCTTTTGAATTTATCCTTCTTACAACAGTTTGATACAAGTCACTGTAACCTATTGATATCTGAAGCCAATTTATTTAGGGATCTAGGCTTATAATTGAAGAAACCATACAGATAAATAAGAAATCCAACAGTTGAATATTCCTGGGCCAAGTCTTCTCAGGGATTCTAAGCACCAAGTCTCACCACTGACTTCAAGAAAACGTGCAAAAGTATCTGAAGGAAGCAGCATTTCCATGATGATCAGCCACTATAGATTATACATTTTATTCTTCCAAGGGACAATGTTCACAGCAATAACATGAGTTGGGAGATATGGAACATTCAATTAAAACACTGATCTGTAATTACATTAAAAATAATGCAACCATTACCATGTATCAGGATGGATTATTCAGGAACAAGTCTAGCAGGCTAACGTTATCTTATTTTTTTAAATATAATTTTAATTGAATAAATTTTTACCAAGATAAAAACAATATAAATATTAGAAAAGAAATAAAGAAAATAAAGTATAGTGAATAAGTAAGAAAGAAAATAGAAAAAAAGAAATAGAAAAGATTATAAATAAGTGGCTTCCAATATTTTTGACAGTGGCTATAAATGCATTTATATTTTACCCTCTTTCTGAGAGGTTGCATCATAATTTCCTTCTTTGTATAACCTTCCCTTTCTAATCTTCAAACCCATAAATCACAAGTTAGTTTTTCCCTTTTTTCAGCAAAACGTCTATAAGGGGTTTCCAGTCACTGATAAATGTAGTTGTTGATCTAATAGAAAAGAATAGTTGTTGATAGAAGAGTTGTTGATCTTTCTCTAATCAAACTAACGTTACCTTATTTTTGATTGGGTAACTTCTTTAATAGGTCAGAGATTAGAAGAATAGGCTGAAAGTAACAGCATGAATTTAACAGAATGAAGAATACTTCATTTAGGAAATGAAAATCAAATGCACAGGTTTAGGATGGGGAATATATGACTTACTAATACAGTAGTTTTTTTTAAAAAAGATCTTCAAACAATGCTGACTGAAAAATGAGTATGAGTCAGCAGTGTGATCTGGCTGCCCAAAAAGTAAACACAATTTTAGGCTGCATCAACAGAATTGCAGTTTCAAAATCAGAGGAAGTAATAGTTTATACTTTATACTGCTTTTGAGACCTTAAGTACTCTCCTCAAGTATGGTGAGCTATTATGGACACACACTTTAAGAAGAATTCAGAGAGACTGAAACAGAGAAGGACAATAAGAGATTTAGAAATTGAGCCCTATGAAAAGAGGTTGAGGAACAAGACATACAGTACTTAGCTTTAAGAAGATTGGAGTGTCTGTGTATGGAGATGATACCACTTTTCAAACTCCTGATAGGATGTTAATTACAAGAAGTTCAAAATAATATTTTCTTTTGGGTTTAAGTTGAGGGGGCAGAATCCAACAGAGTTAGGAAAAAATATTATTATTAAGAGCAATTTAATAGCTGAACTAATGATCTAGAGAGCTAGCGTGCTCCCTTTCAATAGATACTGTATGTCCAAGCAGAGGTGGTGGATACTTTAATTAGCATTCCTGAACTAAGCAGGAGTTAGATTTGATTAAATAAATAGCCCCTTCTAACTATATGAATCTGTGAATTTCGGATCAATTTCAGATGCATTTTGAACTCAAAGTTTAGAAAGTAAGAAAAACCAACTCACCAGTTTTCCATTATATAACTTCCTTAGTAGCTCTGATTTCAGTTCCAAATATCCATGATCAAAGCTTCAAGTGAGCAACCAATAATTTCAGTTCATTTATCTCTGTATCTATTGTGTGTTATAATGTTTATGCATGCAGCATAGGAACTCATGAACACATTTCAAGTTAGTATCCAAATTCAGCCTATATAACTTGGGCTAGTTGATTGAATAAATGAAGGATGGCTGATTTAAAAATATAAGCAAGATGAGCCTACATAGTATTTAAATGTGAGACCACATGAGAAGGCCTGAACTATATGCCATCTGGAAAACTATTTTTAAAAAATCCTGAAAAAATGCAATGGCAACTCTCTTCTACATTATGCTAACAAAACTTCATGGCTGTAATCCCTTTACTTACACATGGGATGCATGTTTAGGATGATAATAGGCATAGGCAAGGGGGGTGACAAGTTATGGTGGCATAAGTCACTTCCAAAGCTGCTGTCCAAGGGGTCCAGGGCTATGATGTCTTCTCCTTCTATCCCCACTTACCATGGGATCCCTCTATGAACCACTAAAGTTTCCTGTGAGGTCCCACAAGCCTCCTACTGGAGCCTACTGCTGGGATTTCCTCCTATAGAGCCTACTGCCTCCTACCACTCTCTCCCAAGAAGCCTTCCCAAACAGCCTATTTAGCAACTGGCAGCCTCTCTCTGCCTCTGAAACTCTTCTGTGGGTTACCAACAGTAGGTCCTCTTTGCTAAGTCTTGCCTGCCCAGCCTCTTGATGGCTATGCACTCCCCTACCCCAAGTCAGTCACAGTACCTCTTTGATAGCCTCTCCCACCACACTATAGTTGCTAAATCTTTGCTGGTCTTTGCCTGCTGGACTGCTTCTGACCTCCTAAGCTAAATCTGTGAACAAGCCTTTTTGAATGCCATTCTGCACTTCTTGGTCTTGGGTCCTCCAACTCCTGCTGGGCCTTCCTGACCCAGACACTGCTGTAACTTCAGGCATGCTTAGGTAGCTGTTGTTTCTTTCTGACTTTTAGTTGCTTAACTTCCAGCTCTACAGCTTAAAGTCACAGTCTTTCCAGCTTTCATTATAAAGACCAGTGTTTCTCTTAATTTCTCACTCCAGCCAGCTCTAAACTATAAGCTTTATTCATATTCTTACATTCTTGTAGTCATTCTCTTGCTCACCCTCTCATTCACACTCATATATGGAGAATAAATTCTTGCTTATACATACACAATTCCTCAGCATAAGTAGGTGGGTCATTTACAAATACCTGTAAAAGGAAAGAGAGACGCTGGAAAGAATTTCTTTCATGCTGAGTTAGACTCTTTCTTCCACACTATAATATCATATTTTAACTAGGAAAATGATACTTTTTTAAAATTTTGCCTTGTGGCCTTAAATGCTTGCAATGATATATTTATTCAGTAACATTGTAACCCCAATGTGTTGCATTCTAGAATTGTTGGAACTGTCATCTATATTATTTCCAGTTAGCATCACTATTTCCTGTGCTGGTTGGGAACTGTCAGAGTTGTAGTGAAATATCCAAAGGTTTTTAAGCTCAGAAAACCTCTATAACAGGTGGACGGATGTTATCTTTCTAGCTTTCATATCTAAAAGTTAGGGAACTATACTTGAGTATTATCATATCAAATTTAACTTTTCCTATACTTATTATTTCATTTAGTGTTCATAAACTTCCAATAAACAATAGAACATTTTAATAGAAAAATGTAGATAATAATTCCATTTATTATATACAGTGTGTGTGTGTGTGTGTGTGTGTGTGTGTATAAAAATAAATAAATGGAACAAACGGAGAAATGTAGTGGATCAAAGAGTGACTGACTCAGAGTTTTGCTTTCATGGCAGTCAACGGAAGTCATTTTGCAGAAGTCAAGGGAATACACATATGCTGCTTAGGAGATAGAGTGTTTATTATAAACTTCCCCAAACGATCTTCAAAAAGTAGTAATAATAATGTAAGAGAATTAATTTGGTCTCAGTGGATTAAAGCTGGTCCTGGGCAACTTACAGTACATACTCCCACCCTCAGTTTTTAGAGCCCCTGCTGAAATTCAGAGATGAAGGGATGAAGATCACACTGCTGAAATTCAAAGAAGGGCTAGGATGGAAGGGAGAGGAAATGGAATATATATTAACCCCAAAGACTATGTTAGATAGGAAAAAAATATCCAATGATCCTCATCAATCACAATTTAAAAAAAAATGGCTGCATACTCTTGCAAAATAAAATGACTTCAAAGGTGAAGTTGTGAGGCTTCCTTTTAACCCAATGTCATACTTCTGGGCAAAGTGGAAGAGGGTCACAATTTAAGCCACCTCTTCATGTATCTCTGTGCTCTGAGGAGATCCTACATAAAAAGGAAATCGGTTAAACAGAGGCCAGTAGAGGACATGAATTAGCATAACTTTTGCATGGGGTGACAGATGCTGAAGTTCAATTTTAGAAATAATTGCTATACTTTAAACAGAAAAGCAAAACAATTCACTATGGTGGAGAAGGCTGTCACAAAGTGACCCTCATTACTGCTGAGTCTGTGGCCCAAGTGCTGCTAACTGTTGAGGGATGACTTCCAGGCCTTTTTGCTCCCCGTTTTTATGGTACGTTCTCTTGAAACCAGATTTGGGAATGGACAGCCGTTCACATAGAGTACTAGAATGTTAGCCCTAGATCAGTGTTTTTCAAACTTGGCAAGTTTAAGATGTGTGGACTGCAACTCCCAGAATTCCCCAGCTTGGCTGGAGAATTCTGGGAGTTGCAGTCCACACATCTTAAACTTGCCAAGTTTGAAAAACACTGCCCTAGATCATCTTCCAACAACTGAAACCCTAAGCATACCTTGCAACTGATCTCTCTAACCACACCTAAATAAATAAATAAATAAATAAATCCCATTTTCAAAATGTGGTGCTCTGCTTAACGTGGTGCGTATATGGAGGTGTCTTTCTGTCATCCCATTCTCTTTCTGTATAGTAAAACACATGGCTGCTATATGCTTCTTGCTTAACAGTCCTGGTTCGCACTTTGGATAGGAAAGGTGTTTCATACTGGGAAAGTTTAATAGTGTTCTATAATGTTATTTGCAAATGGGAACAGAAATGTGAGAAAAAAGTCAACATTAGCAGTACCGACGTGATGACAAATTGATCAAGAATGTTCTTTCCCTGGGCTCTTAAGCTTAAAAGCCTCTTGAAAGTAATATATCATTCTTTCTAAGGCATGCCAAATCTTGGCTTTTGCTAATCATTTGTATCTGTTCATTTATATCAGTTATTTTTCATCTGTAGATTATCCGTAGAGTCCAGCTTTTTCCGAGCTGATAGTCAGGTAAAAGAAAAATTGTGTCAAATTGAGTTGTCCTTATTAACGGTGAAAAATAGGATGTGACAGAAACCTGAAATGAAATGATGTTGTTGATCTGCCTGTGAACCTTGGAAATTACACTTGGTTTATTTTTACATCCGAATCTTGGGTATTAAAAAAAGAAGTTATCTAGGCAGTACATAATGCTGACTGAAATAAATTCCACATCAACTGACTTCAGACCAGCTTTCTGTAACCTGGCACTATCTAGATGTCTTGGTTGCAAATCATGGGAGATTTTTTTTCTGAGCACTTCTGCCGGGTGTCAGGTATAACTTTTGGATTGTTAAGACTGCTTTATATATTTCCAAAGAGTGAATGGGCATTCTGCTTTCTCTCTTATTCCTCAGCTGACACGTGTGCAGCTTCAACCTTGAAAGTTGTCTATTCCCCATGCTTAATTTTCTTTTCCTTTCAAAACTCCACTGAGACTCTTCATTCAAATAATACATGTTTTCTATTAGCCTGTTTAGAGACTGATTGCATTTTTAACTGTCCTGTGAAAAGTGAGATGGCATTGTGATTGACACAAAAGATCCAAGTAAAGCGAGATCTTGCTCCATAGTTGACACAATAGCAGAAGTGGGAACCTGTGGTTCTCCAGAAGTTGTTAAATTACAATTTCCATAATCCCTGGTTATTGGCCAACTGGTTGATGGTAAGGGGATCTGAGTCCAGCAACATCTGGAGAATAACATATTTCTTGTCTTGGCTTCATAGAGATAAAATATTTAATTTTATTGGCTGGGAAAAAATGGTCAAGGTTCATACTGAACACCAAGACAGGAAATCTTACCTTATTTTGTAAAAAAAATATTGCTGATCCATTTTAGCTACCCTCTCAATGCAAGGTTCATTACATTCGGCACTGGAAATAACCCTTGTGAGACACAGACTTGAACGAAACCTAGTTTACTCAGACGTAATGCGTAGTGGTTACAGACAAAGCCAGGATTGGCTTGGCGCAGGTTCTTACAGTGTTTTATAGGGATCCCCCTTGACCTGTAGTTCCCCTGGGTTCCGCCCCTGCCCTTGTCCCAGGTCATCCCTCTGCTTGTCGTGATCTCCCTCCCCTCTCCCTAATGGCAGATTCAGTCAGGTTTCATTGTCCTCATGATCGTCATCTTTTGTCCACGTTGTTGGTGTGCTCGTGGGGCTTTTCTCATGCGGATGACATGGGGTTTCTTAAGTCTTGTTCCAACTGGTCGCTGATTGCCTCCGGATTGCTGTATTCCTGAAATGTTGTAATTGGCGTTGCCCAGGGCGTCTGGGGAGCCGCCTGCACTACAATGTTGCCGGTTTCAATTTACTCTCGGCGGTGAGTTAATTGCCACCACCTGCTGGCAATTAGCTTGCGGTTTGCCTCATTTCCCTTCCCTGACCACCTATGCCTGAGGCGGTGAAATTGACTAGCGGTGGTGAAACTGAACAGTGGCGCTGGCTGTACTAGGCTGAATCTGACACTCAAAATGAAGAAAACTACCCTCTAAAGAGAGGAAAAATTGGTGAGTAAAGAAACATAGTGGCATTGTATGTGGCTATGAGTAAGCCAATAGTTAAGAGTAGTTAGAAGGATGTCTGGCTAGAGGAATGTTCAAGGGACAAATTAGGTTTCTAATAGTTTGTGAATCACTGAGTTAGTGATGATAAAGATAAAAAGAGTCTTAGTTGCACTAGAAAAGGGTATATCTGGAGTGAAGAAGGAATGTATACAGGTAGTCCCCAGGTTAAGAACTCCCAGTTTAAGGACGATCCATAGTTAAGAATGGAGCCTTAATGGAGCAACATTTGAGTTAAATGTTGATTCGAGTTAAGTACACAATAATTCGAGTTCATTACACAATATTACTTATACAGTATTATACAATAATACTGTTCCAGCTTACATACAAATTCAACTTAAGGATAGACCTTGGCAATGGAACGCGTTCTTAAACTGGGGACTACATGTATTGTCTAAGCACTAGTGCAACAACTATATTCTCAACAGATCATGGAAAAGAATGTCTATATTTATATCCACAGATACACACACACACACACACACACACACACAGACTAATCTGAAGGTCTTCTTTTTCTTGTACCTAAAATTGAACAAAATGACATGATCTCATTCCCAGCAGGATAAATTCTTACAGATAATGTAATACACTGTGACATTTAGTGACAAGTCCCAAGGTCTCTCATAAGCAGAAAGCAAAGGGCAAGCCTGACCAAAGCAGAGGAAAAATTGCATGCAGATTTGAGAAGAATAGGTAAAGTAATAATATTGGGAATTCTAAGGTACCAGATGTGATACCATAAGTTTGTGGTTATTGATAGATAGATAGATAGATAGATAGATAGATAGATAGATAGATAGTTATTTATTTGATATATAGGGCTGCCCAACTCAAACAATGTGACATGATCCAACAACAGCAGAAATAAACCAACACCCCACATAACTTCAAAACATATGCAACGTGCAAATAGAAGACACAAAATGTAAAATGGCAACCAAGCCCCATAACGAAAGGGAATCCCACTCACCTGGTCCCTAATGCCTGGGGGACATAGAAATGTTTCAAATCAATAATCAAGTCCCCTTCAATGGGAAAAATAGTTGGATTTTGTTTAGAAAATGCAATTATTATAAGTAACATTAGGTGTAGCTATTGTATTTAATCTACACTATCTAGGATGTCAAATGTTTATTTGCAAAAAAGTTAAAATGAAAGAGCATAGCATTGTTTAAGAAAACAAAATCCTGCTAATTAATTAAAAGTCTCAACAGTGGAGTGAAACTAGCCAATAGGACATGAGCACTGCTCTATGATGTTGGTTTTAATGAGTAAATATGATGGATTTATTTTTCCCCCCTCAAATCTGTAAGATTTACAGTTTAAAAGCCTACGTAGGATATAGGGACGATCATTATTTTTTACTTATGCAAACACTCATGTCTCATACCAACAGATTTCATTCTTCATATTATTATACATCAGCATAGTCATGCACAGTGGACTCAGTCAGTTTTGAGTCAGACTGGGTAAATGTAGAGAGGTTCTGTAATCTACAAAATGAAACAAGAGATCAGATCCAGATATGGAACTAAACTTTGCGAGTACCATAATTCACCATCATCAAATTTTTACCTCTAGTTAAAATTGTCTTCTCACATATTTAGAACCAAAGAGGTATTTCAAATTTCAGCCTTCCAACCTTCTACTAAACTCCTTTTCCATTATGCATTTGGCTGAGCAATTTCTAGAATGATTCTAACTAGAGTGCCCAAATAACCACTAAATGGGCTCAGGAAAGAACGCCTATTATACTGCATTTTCCTTCACAATATCAAATTTCATGACACCCAGCACAAAGAACTTTCGAAGCACTATAGAACCCTTCTATAACTTGACCCATTTCTTACCAAAGAGCAATATTACAATTTTTAATTAAAAAAAAATCAAACAATAGATAGTGATCAATCCTTGACAGTTCATGAAATTTGGCAAGTTTAGAAATAAATTATCAGGCAAGATACACACACACACACACACATATATATTGTATGTGTGTGTGTGTGTTTATACATATATACATATACATACATACACATATACACCCGCAAAATTATAGGCACTTAAGTTATAAGAACCTAATGCCAAATCCTTGCAGTTACTTTTCTGAAATTGGCAGGCTTCATTGCCTTAGAAATGTTTACTATGCTGACAATTTCAAGTAATTCTGTTTTTGACTCTCGTTTCAGAACTCTCACTCACTCGTAAATCCACTTGGAAAGCCTTCAGATTAATCCAAGTTCAGGCAAGCTGAACCATTTCAGCTGAATCTCTGAAATATATATAAACCAACTCTGGTGATGAATGCCTAACTGATAATTTCTGGCTGGTTGTACAAAATTATTGAACATAAATTAGTAGGACCTCAGCTGTAATACAAAGCAGGAAGTATTGATAAGGGGAAATTTTGAGCCATGATAATCCCTGATTAGTGTCAGAAGTATTTGGGCAGCAGAACGGATATGTCATTTCCCTGTCTCTATATTTTTTCTTATCTGCTTTTGTGCCTACACTGTCTTCCTAAGCACACTTAGCTACACTAAAATGAAATCTTACCTCTTTATGGGGATTCTAGGGCCTGGTAATCTTTCACAGATCTTCAAATGATCTTACTTTAGGAACCTAATTCTTGCAAAGTATTCCACCTAACTTCTGCTTCATTTTTTTGGAAAGTGCATTGGCTCATGCAAACGAGGACACTCAAATTTTACTGCTTTTTCCCAATCAGCTTTAGCAAGCTTCACTGACACGTTGTAGTTATAGATTAGGGGGCCTTCCAGAACAAAATTAAATATGGGCAGAAGGCTACAATGGATAGGAATGAATACTGGATAAAAGGGAATGGCATAGTGTGGGGGACCTGTGGGGAACCTGTTGGTCTTCAGATGTAATGAGCTCCTAGCAGTCAGTCAGCACGCACAGTTGTAAGAGATTCTAAGAGCCATAGTTCAGCAATAACTAGAGGGTCACAAATAATTTCGTGTTACAGCAAAGTCACCACTGATACATTCAAGCATGAAAACAGATTAACATTACTATAAGGCTTTGTGCTGAGGCTGAGAAAGAAAGAAACCTCTAAACACAAGGAATCAGCAGATAGGAGATCCAATTGTAGGCTTCTCAAATAAACAGACTCTAGCCAATCACATAAACATTTTGGTAAAAAGAGATTCAAAAAGTTCAAAGACATTCCACCTTAATGAATTCAGGAGGACTGGAAGGTTCTTCTCAGTTCTAAAGATCTTGCAGTCTAATTCTTGGCATTGCAACTCATTAAAGAAATCCTGTGTGAATTGTGCTTTCTTGATTGTGTCCTGCAGTTAAGGGCCTTCACAATTAGTCTTGATGTGATTTGCCACATGATTCCTAAAAAAATGTTGCCCTTTTATTCAATCCTATGCAAAGTAGTCTATAAATGAGAATCATAAAGATTGCAATTACCCAGGGTACTTGGGCAATATAAGAGCATCATCTATCCCACCTTTCTTTAAGCTTGAAAACCTCTGAAGAAACACAGCCATTCTTGAAAACACTTGGAAGTGAAGCCCAGACATTTGGAAGGCACCTACGTTGTAGGAAACCGATCTATCATGTTGCCAAGTTCTTATCAAACACTGAAGAGCCATATAGTATTATTTGCCATGGCCTCTGTTCAGGATGAATTAAAGCAGTGTTGTCCAAACTTGGCCACTTTAAGATGAGTGGACTTCAACTCCC
>NW_006537049.1:30967-45472 GCF_000186305.1 Python bivittatus
TCAGTCCTAGTGTCAGCATGAAGTCCATAAAGGGTTGCCAAAAGTAACTTGTTTTAACCTTGATCAAATAAGCCAACCTTACATTTCTTCCTTTTATTTCTAACAGTCTTAATCTTTAGTTCATTAATTCATTCAAATATTGTTGTAGAAGGGACAATATTCTTTTCTCTCCTCTTTCTTTTGTTTAGTTTGTATTAGATTTAACTATTATAATCAAAATTCTTAATAAAATTATAGACACACACACACATAAATAAAAGAGAAGTAAATGAGTGAGGAAAGGATTTTGTTTGCGAGCTGAGGCAATAGGTGACACGTTTTAGGGGATATCAAGGGTCTGTATATCAGCCACAACTAGAATAGGCTTCTGATCCCACAAAATGGGATTTGAGGACCAACAGCAGAAGATATGCACTCAGAAGCATCCTTCCCCATGCAAAACTCACTCCTCCAGGTTTTCTCTAAGGTCTTTCTCGCTCTCCTTCAGCTGCCTCCGGAAAGTGTCTTTCTCCTCCAGGTTTTCTTCAAGCTGTCGCCGAAGCTGCTGAAACTCTACTTCCATTGTCTGTTTTTCAGCTTTGAAGTTTTGCTGATTCTAAAACAGCAGATTTTGGAAAGAGTAGAAGAATGTACACTTTGCACCTTTCTAAAGACCCCAATATTTCTGAGCAAAGGCAGATGGTCGGTGTGTCTATGCAAGGAATTTCCCTCTGTCACTTCTGAGGGCTCCAGGGCTGATGCTTGGCAGCGGCCACATGCAGCAACTGGCCCCGGTGCAACCTGCGCTCACTGCCAGCAGATCTCCCGAGGCTGGAAGCTGAACTGGGCCCTTGTACCTGTGTGGCTGAATCTCTCCTAAAAGACCCAGAGTCTCTCTTCACATAAGCAGGATTGTTGACTGACAGGAAGTTCTCATTTACTCATTTCTCAAACAATCAGTGCTTTCATTGTGTGCCTGACTTCTGTTGGAAACCAAATGATCTGGAGGGCTTTCCTGAACTGGCTTTTGCTTGCTGTGGATGCAGGCATCCACTGTGTGTGTGTGTGTGTGTGTGTGTGTGTAGGGAGGGAGTGTGTGGAGGCCTACCTTGAGTTCCAAGTCCAGCTTCCTCTGTAGCTCAGACACCTCCTTTGCCAACCGCTTTTTCTCTTCCACCAGCATTTTGATTTCCACTGAAGCATCAGAAGCCTGCAGTTTAACAAAATTAGTTTGTTCTCAACACCTTTACTTGCAACTCCCTCCCCAAGCTGCAACGAACGAAGCGTTTTCACCATTGCAACAGCCGAAGCTGCCCAATAAGGCCTCAAGGAGGGATCTTGGGGGTGCCTTTCAAAAGAAGGAAGCAGAGGGGGAAGAGTGCCGCTGTGGAACGGCAGAAGTGACTGGGAGTTGTGTGGGAGAAGCCACGAGACACGTTTGGTGCTTGAGAAGAGGGGGAAAGCCTACTGGCACCACTGCTTGCAAAAAACAAACCTAGCCAACTGTGTTGGCAGAGAATCTTCACCAGCAGCACCTCTGCAAAGCTGTGGGCAGGGGCTGCCTTCATGTGTCTTTTCCCCTCCCTGAATATGGATCATAATAAATGCCACTGGAGATAGAAGGTTGTTTCCTTTGTGTATTTCACCTGGGGACTTCCAGCTGCTCTGGACTTCAAAGTCTGGATTTTCTCAAATACCAAATTGACTTTCCTCTTTGTTGCATCCTCGTTTTCACTGCTACTGAAACATGAAAAAAGACAATGATCTGTGACACGTTGTGTTTGCTCAAATGGTCAGAAAACCAAAAGATACTAGATCACCCAGTGGCCTCCAAAATCTACCTTCTTACAGAGGGACGCTGGACTGCAGGTAGTTCTTGTGTGAATTAAGATCAGAGTGGAACTTCACCTTGGGGAAACCAAGCGGTACAGAGCCCAAAGCAAGACTACGTACGAACGCCACCCTCACAAGCAACCTGTGTAAGTGTCCACTGACCCTTCCTTGAGATAGTTGTAGAGAATCTGCTTGGCAGTCTCTTCACTGGTTTGTTGTGCAAGTTCCTGCTGGCCCTTGAGCAGGTCAGGTGTCACCTGAAACACAAAACTTGGTGTGAAAAAGACGCCCTAGAGGGAAAGATTCTTGCTTTCGGTTGGGTTGACCCAGGGCTGCAAACAGGTTGCGCAGCCCTGTGAGGTGAGCAGGTGCTGCCAGCAACTCTGAAAAGTTACAGAGAGGCCGGGAAACCAATGCTGAGGCCCCAAGAGGCTTAGGCAACTCTATACTGTTGTGAGGCAGAAGCCTTGAATGGGACCACCCACCACTTCCCAGTTATTTCTGAGAAACTAGGCCAGGCAGTGGAGAGAATGCACATGAAGATGGGGGGCAAGAACAATATATCGTTCTTTTTATTTGCAAAGCGGCTTTGGTAATGCAGACTAAAAGAAATCGCAAAGCGTTGATCATTCCAAAATGCCCGCTAAGATGCCAACACCTCTGCCTGAAGTGATTCAGCTGAACTCTGCACATTTCTTCGCAAAACAGCCTCCCTTCCCCGGGTTCCTGAAGCCAGACGGCATCGCTGGGTCCCTCTATTCCTATCCCCAAAACTGCCTCTCAGGAACCTAATGTCCTCTGACCAGCTCATACTAAAGGATCGTCAATTTCCAAAAGTTACCTGAGCACTTTTCGAAGCAGAAGCAAATGTTTTCACAGAAAGGTTCTGACTTGCAGCAGAGTTTGATAACAGGAGAGTGGAGACGACCGTTTTATTGTCACTTTTTTTATTCTGCCCTGGAAGAGTGGAAGACTTAGAAGACAAACTCTCCAGGCTCATTTGACTCTGTCTGGGATACTGCAAAGAATTAAAGTGGCTGCTGGGAGAATCTCTCGTTCCTGTTGTCGTTTGGAGCTCGCCTGCTGCCGGAGGGGCTACCTGCTCCCCAAGAGATGCTGACTTTTCCTCTGGAGACAACAGCTTCTGAAGGCAAACTTGGGAGGGCTGGACCACGTGCTCTGATGACATTCCCAAACTTTTAGTGAACTCGCCTATGCAACCAGAGTTCACTTTCGGTCCATAAGACAGGGCGCTGTCTACGCTCTTTGATCGCTTATAATCCTCTGGATGAATTCTATTCCTGAACCCTAATCTTCCCCTTCTTTGGGGACAAACCTTCCTGTCAAACTTTTCAATAAGCTGATCAACTGCAGGAATGGAGCCAGTATCAATATCACGGCCAGTTCCAGGCAAAAATGGGATATAACGCCGGTTTTCATGCCGGTTAACATTGTCAGCGTAGATGGCATATTCTTGGTCATCTAGGAAGAACCTATACAAGGATGCTGCAGAAGTCGGTGTAGTTGATGAAGATGAAGATTTCTGTGAACCATTCAGATCTGCTCCTGCTGAATCTTGTTGGCGAAAAGGAAGGAGGTCAGGTCTACGTTTCCTCGTATCTTGGCAGGTAGAGGAACTTACAGCGCATGAAGATCCACCACCAGAAGAAAGAGACTCATGCATTCCATTAGGACTGTCAGCAACACTGGTGCGTTCCAGATGCTGCTTGTTTGGGTTGGGCTTGGTCAAATCTACTGTTTTCGGTTTTGGTTTAGCCAGTTCTACAAACTGGAGGGCTGAGTCGTCTAATGCTACCTTCAAAGATGATTTCCAAGGCTTGGAATTCAATTTCCCTTCATCCTCAAGAGACTGGGATTTACTAAACAGAGGAGGCTGAAGGTCCTCCAGATTCAAGATATTATTTGCAGGGTTATAGGGCTGAAGAAGCTCTGGATATCTCTGGAAGTTCAGCAGATTAGAAGTCCCAGCTTTGAAAGGTGAGGTTGCTTTCTTTCCCTCATCCATGTTGGCTGGCTTCTGGCTTTTCATCCAACCGGGTGGCACATTATTGCAAGCCCCCCCCAGTGGTCTTTCTTCAGGGTTTTTCTCCTCCAGCTCAACAGCAGGGAAAGGGGAGCCTGGCCCTGGCCGCTCAGCTGGCTCAGGCCCCGAGGGGTCTGCTGACAAGCACCCCTCAGTATTGTTGAGCACGATATACGGATGGCCATCGATCCCTTGGACCCGGATGCTGACTCCGTAGGACCCGGCCTTTACATTCAGGGGGCCAGCCGTGGGGGGGTCCTGCTGCTGCTGCTGGAAACCGCTGGAATAGGACTTCATAATTCACACGGACCGAAGCTCTGAAAGGGGAGAGAGAAGGAAGTGAGGCGCTGGGCTCGCTTATTCTCCTGATGGGCCAGAGGCGTCCTGAGGAACCGCGGTGCTTTCCTCGCCTGCTGCGACCGAGGTGGAGCTCACGGCCCTCTGTTTCTGCGGGCCCTCGGAGGGCCCCACCAGGATTGCCAGCGGGCTTCCCGCCTTGCAACTCATCCTCTGATCCTCCTGCTACGGGAAGCCAAGCCGAAGCAAAGCGGGCCAGGTGCTGGAGGGCGGCCGCCCAACTCTGGAATGCCTCCTACGGGGTGCCTGGCCTGGTACGGCGGCGGCGTTTGTGTCGCTCGGGCGCCGGGCAAGGCCCAGGATGCGCAGCGCCTCCTACTATCTCAATCTGGCTTCTTACTCAACTGCCAGGCCTGTTTTTCATGCTGTTTTATGCTCGTTGCCTTTCATATTTACTACAGTTTATCTCTTGGCAGTACATACCTTGCTTTTAATTATCTCCTGTCAACAGAGACTACCATCCCTTCCCCGGAACACTTTGCAAGCCCACATTTTGATAAATACTGCTGGTTCCTAAGGACACACAAAAGATTATCCAGCATTCCTTTTTGCTGCATCAGCTTCTGAGTCAAAGCCAGGAAACCTGTCTTGAGCACCTGGCATTTTGACTTCCTACCAAACAAAGAAAAACAGGAGCGAAAGCCACCGATATCCATAATGCTAAAAATTTACATTTCAAATATGCCAGTTGTGGAGAACTAAGAGATCCTTTGCTGTCAGGATGGGCTTGGGGGAGAGATTTTGAATCAGGCACAGGCCTCCCAGCCTTGGAGAAAACCGGCAATAAAGCTGAATGTCAAATTCCGGGTCAGGCTATTGTCCGCCATCCTTGGGCAGGCCACCCCCCCCGTCTTACAGCTGCTGAAACGCCTGGACTGCCCGCACGCCTGCAGGCTGGGCCCCTGGGGAGGAGTGCCACCCTAAGGCGCGGCTGCTCCGCCCTGTCGTCTGCAGGGGCTGGAGGGGAGAGCCGGCTGCCACGCCCATGTCAGGAATTCTGCTTCTCTGCCAGGCTTGCAGGACCTCGATCTGGGTTCCCGAAGAACCAACTCCAGATCACTGGTTCAGCTTCCTCCCATTGTGGGCCCGTGCTGTTTCCCAGACCCGGAGCCGCGGTCCGTATCCTATGGCCCGGGCTAGCAAGCCACCCCCGCAGACTGCATGCTTCCGAGGCTGAAGGGATGGGCAGGGCCCACCTTCGGACACTGATCACTGCTGAGTTTGGGGTGCGGCCCACCCCCACTTAGACAAGCGCTCCTCCCAGATCGGTGCTCACCGCTGGGAATAACGTCTTGCTTTGGTGGGGGGGGGGGCTGGGCTTAAAAGGCCAAACGAGGGGGAAGGAAACACAGGTGGACCAATGGGAGGAAATGACATTTGCCAGCTCTTCTCAGCTCTGCAGTTCCTCCATGACCGTCCAAGCGACTTTCAGGTGAATGCCTTTGGTTTGTTCAGCATAGTCATAACTCCCTCCAACCGGGCAGCTTCCAGGAATTATCAGGAAGGACAGCTGGGAAACAATGCCGACGGCCAATCACACCCAGCCAGATCCCACATCCTCTGAAATCCACAGGTTTCCCTCTACTGTAAGGACTATTCTAACAGAGTTTGGAGCAAGGCTATAAGAAACAATATCTAACTGGAAATTAAAGCGGAGGTGTAACCCGTCAAGTTTCTACCTGATGGGTTAGACATCTTGCAGGCCAGTTCAACTTAGTTCAGTGCCCAGCTCTAAGTTATTTATGACCTTTTTATTGACGGGAAGCTCCTCCAATCAGATACAACCAGCCCAGCCACTTTGCAGTGTCCCATAAAAGAGGGAAGATGTGAACTACAGGCACGTCCCATTTCTCACTGGCTCAGCTCCTGCCTCCTTAATTAAAGCTGGGCACCGAGAAGGCGCCATGCTCTACTTCTAAGAGTGTTTCCAAGCTCAACGACCCTTGATCCAAGTGTGCTGCTTTTCACATTTTTCCCCTAGAAGCTCAATGTTGCTGTAAAGGCTCTTCAAATGCACACCGAACTTCTGAGGCCAGAGATGAGAGCACCGCCTTCCTCCAGCCTTTCCAGTCAAGCCCTTGCTTTCCTGGTTGGCACGCTCTTGACGTTCCAGAAACCAGGCTCCTTCGCAAGGCAGAACCACGTTCGCAGAGGCATCCAGCTATTTACTTCCCATACATTATGCAGTTAAAACAGACTGCTGTTCCAGCTCTCTCAAGGAGAGTGGAAATCAATTAAATACAGTAACCCCCCCATCTTTTGGCCCCCAAGATATTCAGCTGCGACACAGGAAGACAAAAAGGCCCTCCAAACTCTGGAGCCGCTCTGCCTAGCGAGGCATCACATCTGAGCGTGAGCCAAGCCACGTTTCGCTGAGGGCACGCCAAGCAAGTAAGAGGCTGAATGCAACAGGTGGGATGTTCAGTCCCAACAGATTCTCAGAATTCAGTCACCACCAGCATGTTCACTGGACCGTTTAACTAGCTATCCAGGCTTGGGAGTGATTGCTGTGAACAGTCGCTGTCAAATGGCATCGTAGGGGCCTCGGCCAGGAGCGGCTGCCGTCTCCCTCCAGCCATCGTGACCCAGGGAGGCCTCGGCCTCCGGCTGACGCGGGGCAGCGGCTGGAGCAAGAAAGAGTGGGGAGGGGGAAAGAAAGCCTCTAAAAAGGACGGCCATTCAAGAAAGCTGTTGGGCTACCTTTCTGTGCACACTGGCTAGCTCCGAGGCAAGAGTCTCCAGAGCGAGCCCCGGTCAGAGACTCAGGAAGCGTAACGAGGGGAGTGGTGGACTTCCAAGGTCAGAAGGTCTGCCCTTGGTGCGTGGATTGTCTTGCCCTGGACACTTGGGTCTCCGGAGCTGGGCTGCGCTCAAATCACGGCTATCCCTTCCTAAGGATGGCAATTTCCGTCCTGCTCTGTCAGCCTCCTGGTGGTGCCTGAAGTGTCCTTGAAATATTTTCTCCCTCTGATCCCATTTTGGTTTTCACTGGATCAGAGCATCTTTCACTGGCTCTGCTGCTTCCTTGTTATATTACGTTATTCCATTTACTGTGCTATTTTATTGTTCCTGGTTATCAGCTTTTTTAGGCGTAAATAAAACGGAAGCTAACAGAATGAGCCTGATGTGGAAATGACTGTCAAAGGGCTCTATATCCAGACAGCCTTGGAAGAGCCAGTTATTTCTCAGGACATCCCATTCCGCCCCCAAGATACAGCCGTCCTTCCCCAGATTCAACTGAGCCAGGAGGACCTCCGTGTCCCACTGTGGGAGCACCCTCTTCCTCTGCACAGGTGAGGGAGAGAGACCCCCAGCTTGGGCTTCTTTGGGTGGAAGGGAAGGGGCTCGCTCTGGGCTGGAGAAAACATTCAAGCAGCGCAGAGAAGATGCTTTATCACTTGGGACCAGCTTATGTGTGGGAGGCCAGAATCTGCATTCAAGCCTCACTTTCTGAGGCTAAAATTCCAGCGGCAGTTATTCTGCTGGCCTTAAGCATGGCTGGCTGGTGCAGGAAGGGCACGTATTCATGGTTCTCCTAGTCTAAATGGCTCTCAAAAACTAGTTCCACCCCCAAACATGAAAGCAGGATACTTGAAAGGGAGCCCAACGGTGGGCAGAGAAAAGGGGGGGGGCTGCTTCTTCCTGACCTGCGACCAGAAGCCTGGGGGGTCATTCAGTCACCCGGGAGATTCGGGGCAGGCAGGAGAAGCCGTTCCTCTTGCTGGAAATGGCCAGGGAGCTCTCTCCCCAAACTGGACTCATCTCCCAAATCCCCAGGCAGTGCCCAGGCAGCACGCCCAATCAGGCACACCGAATGGGTGGGGACCTCCTAGGCATCTAAAATCCTAGGCAGCTTTGAGGGCAGGGGCGGGCAGCCACCAAAGGCCAACATTTCCACGCTGCGAAGTGCTTGAGAGCTGGCCCAGCTGCCTGTTTTGCATTTGAGGAGCCTCAGACACCTGGCCCGAAGTCTGGCCTTGCCCTACCGGGAAATTATTATCTGGGCATCAATAAAGCCCATTTGTGCACCAAGGAGAAGCAGCCAAGGGGGAGGGGAGGGAACCTGGGGGGGGGCTCAGGAAAGCGATGGGGGAGGGGGTTCACTGGGCTGGAGAAGGATCCTCCCTTGCAGAGAGCAGGCAGCCCCCAAAGGAAAGAAGGGGGGGCTTGGTGTGGTCTCACAGATGGAGATGATCCAACAGGCGGGAATGCTGAACAGGGGCCAGCGCACCCAAGAAGCAGCTGACCCCTTGTGCCAGCCCAAGCCAGCAGGTGATCAGTTCTGCCTTGACCAGCCTCTTCCTTGCTCACTTCCAGCACAGCACGAAGGCTGCTGGGCCCGGCCTCCTTTGCCTTCAGCATGCCGCCTGGACCCCTCCCAACCTGGCCAGAGTGGCTGGAGCCCTCCTTCTGCGCCCCAGCCACGGGCTGAGCCCAGTCTCCCTCCGCCCCACGGGCATCCCCCTGCAGGCTCTCTTGAGGCGCTGGCAGTCGCGGCCTTCATCCTCCCCGTAGGGAGGGAGCGCTCCGGACAGGCGGTCCTTGGCAGGGAACACGGAAGGGGAGGGGGCGCTCTCCAGGGCCAGCTGCTGGAGGGAGGAGGAGGAAGTGAGGGGCTGGCCTGGCAGCGCCAGATGAAAAGGAGTGCCGGATTGCAGACAAAACCAGGGCAGGGAATTCTTCCTCACCCCCCCGTCCCCATTTCCAGCTGCATTTTGTGACAGCCCCCCTGCAGAAACAGGGCCTGGAAACAGGCAGCACCCATCAGCAGGGACGAAACTGACTGGGGGGGGCGGCAAATGACACATATCAACTAGGACGCCAAAGCCGCTAAAGGGAGTGCTGGTTTTGTGAAGAGTGGAGCCGGGAAGTAGGACATCCTTCCTGCCTGAAATTGTGCCCCCCTGGTGCAAGGAGCCACGGGGGCACCTTAGGGAGGAGAAGGAGCTGCTTGCAGATTGGCAGCTAAGTGCCAAGGCTGGGCCAGATTGGCTGGCGAGGCCTTCCGGGCTGAGACCCCAGAGGGGCTTTTCGGTTGGAGCCAAGGCGATGGGGACCTGTCCGGGGCCAGACGCTCCGTAGTCAGACCAAGGCCTTCTGGGCAAAGACCCACCGGTCTGCCCACAGGACTTGCACAGGAAACACCCCTCACCAGCCCCCCGGGACTCGATCCACCCTCTCCACAGGCGGACGTCAGTCACGGGCTGCCCTTGTGCTGCTTGCACCAGCAGGCTTTTCCGTGAGCAGGCCAGGACAAGGAGGTGCCAGGCCAGGCCTGGCTCATCCCAGACACCCGCTAGAAGGAGCAGCTCCAGCCCGTCCCTAAGGAGTCCAAACCCCGGAGGAAACCGAGGAGCCGCTGGGGCTGTGGAGCAAGGGGGTGCATCCTGTTCCCCTAAAACCCAGGACGTCCTAAAGCAGCCGATCCAGAACTGAAGCGGCGGCGGTTCCCGAAATGCCCCATGACGGAGGACCAAGATCCATTCGTGGAGCAGCAGGAGCCCTCAGACCAAGATCGGTTTACGGAGAGGCTCCGGCCCCTGAACAGAAGCTCCATCTCAGTCCCAAGGACCAGCCAGTGTTGCCTCCGTGCAGGAGGGGGACTGAGCGGGTCCCGTCAGACCCGGCAGGTCTCAGTGGATCTTTTCAGGTGGGGGCCCCCACATCCCCTCCTCTGCTTCATCTAAGCAAGCTGCCTGTCCAGGAATGCGGTTCACGCAAGAGCCTTTGTTGGGGTTCAGCCTTGCTGGCTCAGGCCAAGGGGGCGAAAGGAGAGGCACCCTCAAGCCTCTGCAAACCCAAGAAAAAAAGCCTGCAGTTCCTCAGAGGGTGCTGAGATGGCAGCAGTGAGGTTCGGGGGCAACCCTTGGCTGCCCTCTGTTGCAGCTCAGATCCGGTAGCCGTAAGCGGGGGATTCGGCACTGCCCCTTCCTCTCATCTAAAACCCGCCCGGACTCCTCAGGAGGAAAACAGGAACAGCAGGACGCCCAAGAGAAGCCGAGGAAATGAGAGCAGTTTATAGAGAGAAGCCTCCGAAAGAGCCCCCGTTTCCTGCCTCCGAAACACTGCTCCAGGCTCTTCAGGCAGTTTCCAAAAGAAGCGCTAATCCCTCTCCAAACACCCCGTGTCCAGCGCACACAAGACCAGCGCAGCAGACAGGCAGCTGTTAGCGCATGTTGAGCAACATCAACACAACATTCCTTTGGCAGCGGGCCTGCTGGAGGAGAGCCCCCCGGCACCTTCGCTGCCTAGTTCGGGGCCCTTGGCTGGCGCTCCCTCTTCTGCCCAGGCCTGTCCGTCCTGGCTCTTAAGCGAAGGCTGGGCGATCGGTCTGTCTGGAAAACCGTTCCACCCACAGCTCCCTGCAACTTCCTTTTCCCTGTCTCCCCTTTCGGTCTGCTGCGTTTCTGCTGAAGAACCTCCGTTCTTCAAAACGGCTCGCAATCTGAGCGGAGGGACTTTTGGGTTCTCCCTCCCAAAATAAAGAAAAGAAAGCAAGCGCCTTTGAGGGGAGCCATGGTGAGGATCAGGCTGAGCTACAATTGGGAGCCTCACAGAAATCTCTCAATGCAGCGTGTGCTGTCAAACAAATAGCTGGTTCGTGTCCAAGCTTGTGATGAAAGGCAACCCTTCCTCCCCCAGCTGAAGCTCTGAAAGGCTCAGCACCGTTTTGCAGAGGGCCTGAAATGAGTCTCTTGCTGTGAAGCCATCCTTCTTCAGCCACATGGGGGGGGGGGGGGTGCAGGGCTGGGATTTGGACAGGAGGGGCTGAAGCACTGGGCCGCCCTGTCCCCGAATGTGGCCCTGATCCAGGTGGGAAGCAGCTTCCCTGAACAAAAGTAGAAACCCCTCCTCCTCCTCCTCCTCTCCCCCCAACGGCCCCCATTCACGCACTCAGGGCTGGAGGCCCAGCTGTTGGCAGAGAAGAGAAGGCCGGCACAGCTTCTGCAATCACTCCCGTCCCCAAAGTCTATTCCCGGCAGTTACTCTTTTATTTTTCCGGGCCATTTTTCCTCTCCGCCTGCTGCCCTTGCTCAGCTCCTGGAGTTATAAAGGCCCTTCGTTCCTTAATTATCATTCCATTCTCTGGGAAACTGGCTTCCTACCAGTGCCTCCCCTTTTGCTCAGAGCACGAGGAAGAAAGATATTGAGCAATGCCGCCAGGACCAAACTGAGCACGAACACCCACCCCGTGCGTGTGAGCTGAAGCGCCTGCTCCGCCCATCCTCGCTACCCTCGGGGCTGCACCCCCTCCCTGGCAAGGCTCCCCTGCAGATTAACCAGAGCTGCGTTGGGACCGATGTGGAAGAAACCCTCTTTGGCTGCAGTGAAAGCTGGAAGGGAAAAAGAGCCGCTGACGCTCCCGGCGGGACAGGCCCCTGGCAGGGCTGACTCTGGGGTGGGTCTCCTTCCCGCTTGCGCATTCAAACACTCCACCGGGAATGATGCCGTTTGCATCGATTCGACTTGGAAACGCGCAACTCTCTTTGAACAGCAGCCGCCTCCGGCCTCCCTAGTGGGAGGAGGAGACTCGCCGCACGAGGGTCTCTTTCCTCGGGACCAGCAAGGGAACGGCCAGGAGTTATTTAGGGGGCTCTGTGATGTTCTGAGGTCCACCCCTGGATCCAGCTGCACTGCGACGGCTCAGTGATGAAGGTGTATCTGAACCCACGGAAGCCTGAGGGTGGGCTTCTGAGCTTCTCCTTCGGGCAGGTCTGCCTCAGGACTCCACCCTTCTCTTCCTTCCCATGCCCAGCTTCGCTTCAACCACCACTTCACAGCCAGATTCAAGGGCGCAGCTCTCGGCAAGACGCCTTCACTGCAGACACTGCCAACCCCATGACTTGGGCCATCGCTCCAGTCTTACCTCTCCTTCTCCTGCCGGTGGGACTCTTAGTTTCTCAGCTGTGGCTGGCAACTCCGCACCACGTTCTTGCAGCAGACCCATCTCACCTCGGCCCCTCGCTGCTGGCCCTGCCCGGCTGCCTCGCCCAGGTCACCCGCTTTATGCAGCTGCAAACCAGTCACTTCTCCTTCCAGTCCTCTGAGGAGCCTGACCCAGAATGCGCCCTGTTCTTTTTCTTCACTCTGCACTTTTCGCCAGTCCTTCATCCCTCTGCGACTCCATCTCATCTTTTGTCATTTACTTTCATTTCCATCCATGTCGTGTTTCAGGCCACTGTCCAAATGCCCTCCCATTTTCTCTCCTTCATTTCGTCAAAGACCTGATTTCAGATCTACACAGAACCAGGCAACACACGTTGCTGTATTTCCTTTTAGAGGTAAATTATTCTGCCTGTTAGGGGGTGTTGGCTCTTATAAGATGTCTGTTTCCCCACATTTATTCTACTTTCCATTCTTGCTTTCATCCTGTTTTATACCTTCAGAGATATTTATTTGTTGTCCTTTCTGACTGCAACGCTGGCTTCTGGATATTAATGCCAGGGTTGCGTTTACAGCAGGATTTGTGGGGGAAAAGCAGATTTGCCTGTAAAACAGATTAGCCTGCCTGGTAAATATGTTGTGAACACTGGATGTAACCCTCACTTCACAAAGTCCATTGCTGGGTGTTCCATAAATGATTACCTTTTTGGAATCTAACCTCATTTCTGAGACTGAGCAAATACTTTTCTCCATACGGAGGCTTTTGGGGGTCAAAATATCTAGTCGTCTTTTCAGGCCTGGGTGACAGCTTGGCTGGTTTCCTCAACCCACACTGATTCTTGCTTCCCAGTGCGCCGAGACGTTTTGCAGGCCTCTCTGAAGTCCCTTTGCTAGTATTTTAAAAGGAGAGCTTTGCCTCTGTATCCCCCCGCCCACCTGGTGGGAATGTGATGGCCGCACCGGCAGGATTTATGGGAACAGGTGTGCCTTAAAGTGAGGACTCCGGAAGTTCAGCGGGGTTGCCGTGATTCTTTTTGATTCTCCTCTCTTGTCACAAGCAGATGATGGGCTTGTCCCTTGTCCTTTCCTCTGCAATCACACAAAGGCCCCTCCTCTTAAAATCCCCTCCTTCCAACCCATCTATCAGCAGTTCCAGGCTCTCTCTTCTTCTGGGCCATCAGTGTGCCAGGGGCTGGCTTCATCAGGGGCCTTGTGCTTTTTGGGTGGCTCTGCAGACTCTTTGCTCCTATGAAACCAGGCATGGCAGCACTTGGACCCGAGACCCCACCTCAGGCTCTTCTCTGCCCGTTCTCCGCTCCTTGTCAATGAAACCATGTCGTCTGCCATTTGGGAGGTTCTTCTGGGGCAAGTCTCATGATCATCTCCTGGGCACCGGCATCCATTTTCAAGTGGTCACGGCATTTCCCTCAAATCTGTTTGGTTCACTTTCACAAGAGTTGTGAGAAGGATGTTAATCTCGCCCTCGTCCTGCAAGCGAAAGGGGAGACTGGGGGAACCCAAAGGCACCGGAACTGCGAGCCTCCCCTCTGCAGCTCATCTCGGGGCCAGACAGGTGCCAAAACGTATGCCTGCAGCCTGTAAGGATTTGCACTGAAGACAGAGAAGTTCTGGGTTTTGTAACAATGACTTAGAACCAAATTTAAACTGGTTGATTCTCCCTTCCTAGCACGGCACAAAGAACAACCCCAAACAACCTTTAATTCCAGAAATCTCTTGCAGCATGCGAACAAAGCCAGCTTTGCCCCCCTTGTATTTTTGCCACGCGAGACCTTGGACCTCTAGTGCGAAACTCCCATCAAAAACAATGTTTCCATGGGCTGCTGCGCCATGTCCACAGACCACACGCTGCTGAGCCACCCCATATCCAGCCACTGGTACCAGAGGCTCCTTCCCTGCCATGAAACAGGGAGGAGCTGGGCAGCAAAGGAGGGAAACAGGTGGCATGCCAAGCCCCAGGCCCAGCTCACCCTGCGCTCCAAACCCCATGAATCAGTGGGGCAGGCAGGCAGGCACCGCCTCGTGCAGCCCTTGCAGAGGGCCTGCAGGTAAGGCGGGAGAAGGGAAGCAGCTGGATCAGATCAGAAGGGGGGCTTCTGGGGGCACGTCTGATGAAAAGACAACAGCGATTAAGGAGATTCAGAGCAGTAACTTTGCGCCTGCCCCGTCTTTCTCAGCCCAGCCTGGCTCATCAGGGAGGGGACAAAATTAGGGAGGTTCTCCCCTGCAAGCCACCTTGAGTGCTTAGAAAAGAAGAATGAAATAAATGCCCCTCCCCAGCTGTTACGAGCCACTCTAGAGTGTGGCAGGTGGGGGGTATTTGCAGCACTCCGTCAGGTGAGGCGGGGTCTAGGGGGGGGGGGGAAGGTGCCTCCCTTTCCCCCAACTTT